>JAAGVU020000090.1:151825-167858 GCA_011763525.2 Mormyrus iriodes | reverse complement strand
CACATTAGGTGCTTTGCAATAACCTACAAGGTTTGCAGGATTTTCCACTCACCACTGAGTCAATGCACGAACAACTTTATAGCATTTCGCCTCGGCACATCAGCGAACTTCCAGTCTTCCACACTGCTCTGCAAGCTCCATATGACAACGTAGCGATTAGTAATATGCCTTTGTTTAGAAGGTATTTTAATCCCGCTAACGGGTTATAATAACTCGACTATTTTATCAGCCCAGCACAATGGCTGCTAGCGCGAGGGCTCTCTTCTTCTTTTGGAGGAAAAACCCGGGAATTGTCACGCCGTGAGGTAACGGGAGGCAGAGCTGGGCGTGGCCAAGAACTCACTGATTGGCTAGTTTGGAAAGCCTATATAAAACATTTAACCCCTTACAGCGCTTGCGAGACAATGCTGTGTGCAACATTTTTAAATTAAATAACTACCTTAAAGAAATAACTATAATATAAAAAGCAGTGGCTCAAGACCTGGGCTACACATGTCTTTATAGACCTTGCTTTGTGCACTGGTGTGTGGTCATGTTGGAACAGGAAGGGGATATCCCCAAACTGTTCCCACAAAGTTGGGAGCATGAAATTGTCCAAAATGGCTTCGTATGCTGAGGCATTAAGAGTTCCTTTCACTGGAACTAAGGGGCCAAGCCCAACCCCTGAAAAACAACCCCACACCATAATCCCCCCCTCCACCAAACTTTACACTTGGCACAATGCAGTCAGTCAAGTACCATTCTCCTGGCAACTGACAAACCCAGACTCGTCCATCGGTCTGACAGACAGAGAAGCATGATTCGTCACTCCAGACAACATGTCTCCACTGCTCTAGAGTACAGTGGCAGTGTGCTTTACACCACTGCATCCGATGCTTTGTATTGCACCTGGTGATGTAAGGCTTGGATGCAGCTGCTCAGCCATGGAAACCCATTCCATGAAGCTCTCTATACACTGTTCTTCAGCTAATCTGAAGGCCACATGAAGTTTGGAGGTCTGTAGCTACTGACTCTGCAGAAAGTTGGCAACTTCTGCACACTGTGTGCCTCAGTATGCGCTGTCCTCGCTCTGTGATTTTACGTGGCCTACCACTTCGTGGCCGAGTTGCTGTTGTTCCCAATTGCTTCCACTTTGTTATAATACCACTAACAGTTGACCATGGAATATTTAGTAGTGAGGAAATTTCACGAATGTACTTATTGTACAGGTGGCATCCTATCACGGTACCATGCTTGAATTCACTGAGCTCCTGAGAGCAACCCATTCTTTCAGAAATGTTTGTAGAAGCAGTCTGCATGCCTCGGTGCTTGATTTTTTATATTGGGGGTGTCCCAATTAGTCTGGCAATATAGTCTATATATATCATGCACAACAATGTAGTTAAGCTGCGTAGCTTTTACTGTAACTCGCTTCATTTTTTTGATGTACAACTTTCATGTAGCTTAGCTACATTTTGTGGAATAACTATAAGCTTAGCCTACTATATTATTTAAGTGGCTTGACAACATGGCATAATTTGTCCGCCCTTTCTATATTTAACCTTTATAAATTATGTAGAGTATAATCCACCTACAAGAAAAAATAACAATAGTGAATAAATCAAGCATTCATCCATTTTTAATCATAGCACGACTGGGCGTAGAAATAATGATGGGCTCTGTGGGTAACTCCATGTGAAACAGAACTAATGATCCGGCCCGACTCGGTACTGAAGAGGCAGCGGGTCCATGCGGGGCGGAGTTCCCCGTCACCACAGGCTGATGGCGCATCCCTGGCGGCCCCTGTCTCCGTGTGGGCCAAGGCTCTCAGGATCTGTTTTTGCTGATTTGCAGGTAAAACCACAGACATTAAAAAAAACCTTCACACACTAATGGTTTTGCCATAATTGTCGCGTTTCCTCAGACCTGTGCTACAAAAATCGAGGATAATGCATCATTTAAATTCTGTGTTTAAGCCTCACTTGCATCTTCCATAACTGCTTTTCCTGTAATGTCTTGTGGCATGTGGCCCTCGGGTGTAATGGTTAGCACTCTAGACTTTGGATCCAGCGATCTGAGTTTAACGCTCAGTAAGCCCTCATACCTTTAGAGAGTGTCTGCATGTTAAGGATCATTGATGGGTAGTTGCTACATTTAATCCTGCAAAGTAACTATATTGCTATTTGACCATTGAGAAAGTACTTAACCCTAAAAACTAATGTACTGCACAGAGAGCTTACCCTGTTCTCTGTACTACGGTGATTGTGTGTGGCTCAGTGAGTTGGGCTGCTATAACTATCATCAGAGGTTGTGACTTTGAATCTCAAGGCCTGTAGTGTAATTTCATTGCTGGGCACTGAATGTCTTACCCTGCTTTGTCAAAAAACCTTTGCTGCTTTGGATAAAAGTGTTTGCTGAATAAATAAAATGTAAACGAGCTTATATTTGATTGTAAGTATTTAAAAGGCAAAGGTCTATATCCATCTATCCATCTTCTAGCTGTGTTCCCTGGCCAGGCCCACAGGGTAAAGCTCTACACCTATTTGTAAATACATGCAGTATTACAGTACCAGTCAAAATTCCTGGGCACACCTACTGAAAATCATTTGTTTTTCAACAACATAATGACCCTAAGCAGACCTTGAGATGATTTAAGTACTGTATTATCTTGTGAACAAGGAAAGAGAGGGAGTGCTGTGACAGATGACCTGCCCCCCACAATCCCCTGACCTACACCCTATTGAACTGGTTTGGGATGAGATGGATCAAGCTAGCCAACTTGTGCCCAGAACTTACAGAATCTCCTTCGGGACTGTTGGAGAAGCATTCCAGGTGGTTACATCTGGAAGCTGGTTGAAAGAATGCCAAGAGTCTGCAATACTGTCATCGAAGTGAAAGGGAGCTGTTTTGAAGAGTCTAAAATCTGAGAAAATTTTGAGATTGAACATTTATCTTGGTCATTGCAATACTGGATATGTATTATTCCATTGCCTTGAGGCCTTTTACTATAAAGTGAATAACAGCTAAAATAGAGACAAATGCATTAAAAGAGGTATGACCAGACTTTTGACAGGTACCGTAAATGTCATTGTGTCTCTTCAGGTTTGTTTGGGTTCAGTAGGACCTGCTTATTGGTGACAGGTAGCCTGCAACTCTTAGCATGTAGCACATAGGACCTTATTACATGGGGAGCGTCTAGATGTTCATTGCTCACGTCCAAATCTTCCAGCGTTCCCTCCAATTCTCTGAGCTCCGAGGAAACAGCCTGCCACCGGACTCAGGAATTTGATCGGACCGTGGGAAAGTGGAGTAGTACAGCTCCCCCATGTGGTCAGTCAGAGGTGTGCTTGTTGTTTCTGGGACCTCGCTCAAAAAGGCCCTGCTCATTCTGGTGTAGTGACACTTTGTGCCCAACAGGAGGCCCCCAAGCCTTGGAAGCCCCATGCAAATCTGTGGCTTAAGTAGTGGTACATATCGCTGCTGGTCTCAGTTGACTGCAGTCTCAGATAGTGTTTTCTTTCCAGTGCACCTTTGCCTATGAACACATGGGGATGCTATCTTTGGCTACAGCATGAGTTTTCGTCTGTTTCATTGGTTGCAATCACCTGGTTCAGCTCACCCTGAAGAAAATCTCACACATTGAACCAGTCATGACAGAGATGTTATGACTGACATTAAATACGCTGCAGGAGACTCCCCTGTACCTGATAAAACTCTCGATATTAAATCTACTATAGCTGTGAGAGTGGGCCTATCTGAAAGTGCTCATTTACCCAACATCTAATATTTTCGACATTTTCTACACAATCGTCGGCCTTGGACGTTTATGCCCTTTTGCAACAGTTATAATGGTTGCCATGGTTACAGTAGCGTTTAAAGAATGAGTACTGCATGCGTATCCCATAGTAAAGTGTGAAGAAGAGGCTGAACAGACCACATGTTTCTGAGAAATAATTCGGAACATCCATCCATCCATCCAACTACGTTGACTGCATATCCAATGCAGAATCGAGATGGGCCTGGAGCCTATCCCAGGCAGCACAGGGCACAAGGCAGGGAACACTGTGGATGTGATCCAAAACAGTGACACAAAACGAACAAGCCACCGATATCAGCATAAATAGAAATGGTCTATTTGCTTTGATATATTTGTATAAAATCCCCCACCACCACGCACATAATTATTGGTCACGCTATAAAATGATTGTAAAGTACTAAGTGATACGTGACGAGAATGAAATATCTGTGTCTCATTTGTGGTGAAACCACAATTATGTATTAACATAGGCTCTTGAGTCTTAATTACCATAACTGGACAATAATTATTTGATTCTGCCAGTGTTTTGTGATGATTGGATTAAAGATCATGTTTAATAGCCTTGTCTCCGATACTGCACGGATGGGCTGCCCAAAATTAATATTGACACCCCCCACAAAATTACCCCAGCCCCCCCCCACCCATGCGAACATACTTTTGTTTTGTAGTACAAGATTGTGATTCACAGTCACAGGTTGAAAATCATGGGCATTATTTAAAATCACGAAATTTCAGACTCCCTCTTTCTCCCCACCTTCTGCTTATGTTGTTCTGTTATAAAACACAGCAGTGGTTTCCCAGAAGAAAATTATCAGGATATAATGCAAAACCTACCTGAATCAACATGTGCAATGCAGCAGTCTTTTCCCTGTTGAAGGTCTCTGCTCTGGTTTCTCCTGCTTCTCTCTGCCATGCTGTTGAATTGAGCCAGTCACCCTGTACCAGCCAGACTGAGATGTAACCTACAAACCTACTTGATTGTCATGTGTTTCTAGTTCTTAATGAGTGCCTGGATAACAGGGCTTGGGGGGGGGGGAGGTGCAGGAAGTGTCACCATTGTCATGGTAACCTCATCTTTCTTGAAAACAACAAACAAACTCAAAGTCAGAAGCCATTGCAACAATACCCAAGTGGTCCCTCAGCCCAGGCAAACCATGCAATAAAGGAGCACTTTCCATATGGGACATAACTGACATTTTTGTGCCACGGTGGGGGTGGGGGGTGTGTTCTAAACAATGGTGCTACCAAGATGCCATCCAGTCAGAAGATAATCTCTATGCGTGGGTGTGTTACGAACCCCGGGTTGTGGTTCGTATTGCGATCTCCTGCCCCGGACATTCGGACAGTGCTTGCCCCATTGCCATCGCTCGCTACCCGTCACCACATCAATTTCCTACCCCCATGTAGCAATGCCCCAGGTACTATGTGTACCTCCCTTTCAGTTCACATGAACAGCCCTGCCCAATTCCACGTGGAACATCAGCAGAGTAGCTTCCATAAAGTGGAACAGCCACAACCATAGATTTGTAACCTCAAAGTCATTGTGTCATATCTCAAAAGGATACTGCTGTTGTATTCTTGAGAGCAGTACTCAAAATGTTCCTGATAGTCTTGTGGCAACATAAAAGGAGCCAAAAAGTTAAATCCATGTGATGATGAGTGAAAATGGACTGAGAAGCTTGTTTTTCTAATGAGAAGCCCAGCTTTGGGGTGAAAATCGATCACATTTTGCACCGAGCTGAAGGTTGGAGATGAGGCAGGGGATTTGCAGGTAACTGCTACACTCGCCAGCCATCTTGTCATCATTCTTTATTCAGTAGCCATTTATTCAAACAGTTCCAGGCTATACAATTTCAATTCAGGTTGCTGTTCCCAGTGGTGTATAGTAAAGTGTTTAACGTGGAGACCCTCTGGGTGCTTGAATAACAAACCAGGGAGACATTTTGTTAGCATGGCATTTGTCTATTTAACAGCAAAATAAAGCTTTACACAACAGTCACACTTATGCAATAATAGGGAACGGAATATTGTTCTTAGATCATGTTGCACAAACTCTTCTTCAAATGTCTTACAAAAACAATCATATATTCTTCTAATACTTTAATAGCAGACACTACAGTATAACCATATTATATATGTACACACCATTATTATATAACCTATATACACTGTTATCAAATTCCCTTATATGTACACAGTGGAAAAAAGACACAAGATGAATGATCAGAGAGTCTGAATAAAATACACTTAATATAAATGCATATTACACACACACACACACACACACACATTTGCACACAAGCTTAACAGTAATTTCATGTCAAGGTCAGTGAATGTAATGATCTTTGCCTAATGATTAAATCTATTATGTTTTTATATTTTTAAGTACAATGACCTGTCAATTTGGATGTATTAACTTGACCATGTGCATGTGGTTTTTTTCAATGTATAATATCTATATTAAAGCTGGTCAACATGCAAGACCTGTTAATGTAGCAACCTTCATTTCAGTTTTGAAATGTGTCTGTGGGCAAGCTTGTATCAGTGAGATGTTACTGCATACATTAATGCATCCAAATGTGAGTTATATATCACAGATGTTAATATTAATTATATTATAATAATTACAGCATGACCTTCAAAGGTCAAAAGTGTAAAGCCCTCTGTCAAATTACAAATAAACATTCAGCTCCAGGATTCCTGTTGCCACCATCTTCTAGCAGGAAGTTCAAGCCCAACTTGAAAAAAGGATGTCATTAAGAAATATCCTTTTATGCCCCCAGCAGCAATGGATTGTGGGTATAATCTCACGGGCCATCAGATTCAAGCCTGGACTCCAAGGGCACCATGCAGCCCCGGAATTTCAGAAGTGTGCGACTCACAGAGTAAACATCCTTGGCACAGCGAGTCCAACTGTCCCGGTCTTTAGCAAACGCTGAAGTGATGGATCCTGGATGTCCAAGGTCACTTGTGGCCTTTGAAGTTAAAGAGAACAAAATGATTCTGTCCCTAAAAGCTAAGGATTGTACATCAAAAATGGAACAATTCTCCCCTTGAGGTGTCAGGAGAAGTTTAAAATCAGGTGCCTGTCAGCAGAAACTAGACTATAAACACAAAGTATTATGTTCTTACCGTCAGGTCAATGACCTTGAGTATACCAGTCTTCATTAAAAAAGAAACTCTCTTGTTGCTACTTGACCTTTGACATCCTCACACTGATTTCCTTTTTAACACTAACTAAAAATGTAACAAACTAGCATGTTTCTAAAGTATTTTTGAGTGTTTTTTACACAGTGTTAATAATTTAAAGGTTGAGTTAATTTACAATTCTCAAAAGAGGATCTCAAAAACAGGTTATCTACATGTGTAAGGTATGTCGAAGATGAAAAAAAGGCCTGTGATGTTTTAAAGAATCAGCTCTTGGCATTTTCAATATATGGCGATACTAGAACTGCTTCTAAACCAGAAGCGACATGTGGAAATGGTGCACCTGTTGGGCAAAAGGATCATATCCTGATAGAGGGATTTTCTGGGGTACCTCTTAAAAAATGGTCTTTTTTGCAACCTTAGTGAAGCACATTGGGATGCAAAAAGGGAAGTCAAAAAGCGTGAGCTGTTAACAAGATTATATTGGAGGATCTTCCTCGAATGTCTTTGAACACAAAAATCCTGTACTTGTGCACCTGGTGCATGTGGGATCATTAAGTTTTGACTTGGTAATATCCTATTTTTATTATAAAGACCAATTAGGCTCTATATGAATTTTGATTACAGTCCTTTTGGGAACTACAAGGGATAGGAATGTTAGGGAATATCAGTGTTGGTGGCGAGAGCTAGAGAAGTGGAGTGTAGCTCTCTGGGTTTGGCCTCTGTGCCTTTATCCTGGAGGTTGTGGGTTCAAATACTGTGGTAGGCAGAGTAAGCATATCATTGTTGGGCCCGTCAGCAAGACGTTAATTCCACCAGCTCCACAGATGCTGACCGCCTCTGCTCTCAGATCCTAAATCTTTCTGTACATGTATGTCACTTTGGACAAAAGGATTTGCTATATAAATAAAATACTTATGGAAATAAGCTCTGGTCTGGGAAGGGCTGACCGATTTGTACCAAATGCATTACAGGCATCCAGAGATAAGATAAGGAAAAACCCATTGTACAAAACATTTGGTTAAGATGGCTAAGGCTAATGATAGAGGTAATATGTATAGCTAAGTATAACGAACGTTATGCGTTTTATGTGAAAACCTCTGCATGACTGTTTAAAATAAGCATGAGAATATTATTTAGGTGTCCTCACATGCCGAAGAAAGCCCAGTGGCTTCAGCTCTTGTCGTTCCTTGTAGCTGATTGTTGAGCTTTTGAGGCATAACCGTTAACGGAAAAGCAGACTTATGTGAAGGCAACTTACTTTCAAAAATTTCAAGACATACACACCCGAGGCCACCTCACAACAGCACAGAGAGACGCCAAGGGGTACTGAGGCAGATCCCAGAATGTGATCACCAAGAACTTCATGGATCTCCATTACCACGAGCATCTGGAGGCACTCTCCTTGCCTCTAAACATACATACCTATTAAGAAAGCATTATACAAAATCACATTATGTACAGTATTTTTACATTACGTAAATCCTCCACTTGCATGTACATTAAAGTTGGAATACAAATCAGTGTCCTTTCTGGTACATTCTATAGTTCTAAATGAATACTAAAAACATAACACATGAACCCAACACATATTTCATCACTGATTTATGTCTGCAGGAACTTTTCTCAAATAGACATACGCAAACATAAATCTGTTTCCTACATAACGGGACTTTTATCCTTGATCATTTGCTAATAGATGTTTCATGTTGTACAGTCTGCCATCGTTAAATAAACACACTCGTCCAACATGACTTGAACTTTACCGGCAAATGGTTATTTCTGTAATTTCTTTAAGAAATGGGGCGCATGAACATGTTGAGTGTGCGCCAGTCTTTCCCAAAGCAGATCAATTTCAGTAGATTCTGTAGCAAATGATGTTGAGTCATGGATTCAGACAGCCGATGTGATCTGGGTTAAGCCAAGATCATTTGAATCCTCTCTTCCGTGTGGTGTAAAGGAGGACAGTTCCACGGCTAGTCATACTGGCTTGCCAGGCCCGTCCAGGTTCTCCTGGGGCCGGGAGGGTTCTCGGAGAGTGCTCCTGGCCCGGGTGTTGCTGGTCCGGTCTGCCTTCAGCTTAGAGGGCAGACAGAAGTCCTTGAAGCATCGTTTGAAGTTCTCATCCAGGAATGCGTAGAGAATGGGGTTCAGGCAGCTATTAATGTAACCTAGGGCCACACAGAAGAAGTAGGCAGCATTGACAGCAGTAGTGGAGGGCACAGTGGAGAGCACCTTGACTAGGATGAAGATGTGGATGGGCGTCCAACAGATCACAAAGACGGCCACCACCACCAGGACCAGCTTGGTGATCCGTCGCAGGTTGCGATCCTTCTCTCGGGAACCAGAAAGCAGCCGAACGCTCTTCAACCTCAGGATCATCAATGAGTAGCACACTGTGATGATGAGCACCGGCACGATGAAGGCGAATATGAACACGCAGATCTTCATCAGGGTGTCCCAGTAGACGTATGGCTCGGGGAACTGCAGGGCACATTCCGTGGTCCCTGTGAATTTGAGTGGCCCGTTATTCATACCAATAAATGAGTAACAAAACAATTAGCAAGTCATCACAATGTAGACAGTCTACTGACTTCGCTTGGACCAGAAGGTTGTGAAAGTCCCAGGAGTTTCTTGCAGTGCATATGATAAAGCTTTATGGCTTCATTGAATGCACCTAAAGTTATGTTAGTAATGAGGTTCTTCATCTGAGCTCATGGGTATATACAGTGGCGAGGCCACAGGTGCACAGTTTCCAGCTGAAAGCTGATTGGCTGCCAGAGTACCCCAACCCTTGTCACTTGGACTTTTCTGTCACTGATTCAAAACATATAAATTAGCTAATGATACGGTTGGCCTCTCTGTATGAAGGATGGCCCCTCTTATGTCCATTGCCTTAATTAAATAAAGCAATCATTCCTCTGTGTTACTCACCATTGTTAGTCTGAGTGCTTCCGAGGACCATAGCAGGAATCCCAGCTGCCGAAGATAGGATCCAGATGCAGACATTCACCATCTTGGCCTTGACGGGTGTGCGGAAGTCGAGGGCTTTGACGGGGTGGCAGACAGCGATGTAGCGATCCACACTCATCATGGTGAGTGTGAAGGTACTCGTGAAGAGGTTGTAGTAGTCGATGGAGATGAACACCTTGCAGACCACCTCGCCAAAGGGCCATGAGTTGAGCAGGTAGTAGGTGCTCTGGAAGGGCATGGTGGTGGTGACGAGGGCATCAGCCAGCGCTAGGTTGAAAATGTAGATGTTGGTGGCCGTCTTCATCTTCGTGTATCTGAAAGTGGAGGAAGCGGGTGGGTGAGAGATATCTTGAGATTGGCAGGTAGGATCTGTGAATGCCGGTTATCGCTGGTAAACCAGAGACAGCAGCTAAATATTGGGTAACAGACTTTACAAATGTCCATTGACTGCAAGAGTAAAATATGGCAAGTCAGAGTGGACAACTGTATGCGTCTGTTTTTGAAAACGGAGAATAAAATTGTATTTGAGTTGGCCTGTCCCAGAGGACCACGTATCCAACTGGGTTCAGACAGTCATTTTGACCTGGGTTTACCAAAGGCCATTTTCCATCTGGGGCAGATTCACAGCCGCTCACCAGACAGTCATCAGTGATCATCACTCTAGAAAGACGTTACTCTGGCAGCATTCAACACCTGAGGCTAAAACTTTCACTCTCACTTTCTATTGTTTCAACCTTAATAAAACTTGCCTTCATTACTGTAATGTCTAAATATTGCTGCTGCCAGAGTAGTCAGACTTGATAAAGAAGCGTACATCCTGGGCTATGAGATGAATGTGTCACAGCGTTTGAAAAGCACAAACCATCAAGTCTTAGCGGTGATATTGTTCACCACCTCTCGAACCACAAACGTGAATGGGGCCCCTGAGGTTTGGGTGCCCTCTGTTGGCCACAAAGAAACACTATACTAAATATAAAATAAATGCGTTCCGTATTTGGGAGATGCTGAAGCAGCATGTTCTACTAACCACTTAGCTAGCTAGGATCTCATTATGTTACTCGCAAGCTATTTCTTTAATTTTTGAAACATCTAAGTGGGAGCATGGGGGTCACTTTTTGAGTGGGACCCCAGAAACAGCAAACCTGCTCCTGCATGTGATGTGTATGGTGGAAGTGACAGCTTTGCTGGTTTCTTAGTCTGTCCAACTTTGCTATGCCATGTCTTTTGTTTCCATAGCCGTGGTAACAGATGCTGGCAAAGTCCACAGTAACCACCACGGATTCTATAGTCACATGGAGTCTTTGGCCACCTGCCAGAGGCACGATAAATGACATGGGGTAAATGTGCCCAGACTTCTGCAGCGTTCGAGTGTAAACATTATTTTCTGTGTTTTGCAAATCCCCATGCATAGAGTCATGGCAGTGCCCGATGTTTTCCTGCCCTTTTGTGGAGAAAAAAACATCTTCATCATGCTTTTAGACAGGCTGTTAATGGCTTGCCTATTGTTAACACCTGTATTTTGATGGTGGATCATTCTGGTGAAGCATTACTTTAGTTGGTAATGAGCAGTAATGGTTGTAAACAATTTTGGGACCGTTGAGCAGGCCAAAGCTCCATCTGGGTGTGCTGTATAAGATCACAGCAGGACCTGTAGTGGGCTGGCAGCTGGCTAGACGACTGACTGCTTTGGTCACCTGCCCTCGGGGACATTATAACAGGCACGGTGCGGACACCCGTATTTCAACAGAAGACACATAGTCCAAAGGAGAATGTATTCCGAGACGTTCATGCTCTCCTAGCCTGTATTTAGGCTGCGCGGTACGTGTTATATTCAATACAAAGAAAGAATTGGGAAAATAAACTGTCTGACTAGCAGGTCTTATACAAAGCTTTCCTATTTCTCTTTGTTTAAAGAAAAAAAAGATTTTTTTCCAAAGACTTTTTTCCAAGCAATAATCGGAAGTGTGCAGATTAATTTATTTTGTCTGTGCCCCAACGCAGCAGAAAATAGGAAGAAAATGACAACGAACGATTCCATGCGTCTGAGAGGAGTGACTGTGATTTATGGCTATTTCGACCAATAGATAGAGACGTGTGTCAAGGGAATGCCGGCAAGGCAATAAAGCATGAGTGCAGAAATCACACTGCCGGTTATGAGCATATTATCAGCTCTTTTCACATTTTAATTTCTCATGTTGTGTTCAGCCAGTATTGTATGGCTTACGTTTTTTTATATGGTTTTTTAATGATGAAGTTAACGATCTTGGACACGTGTTCACGTACTGTATATTTTTTTTATCTGTTTACATCTTAACCCTTGCATTTTAATTTTAGAATCTATAGAATTTAACCTCATTTTGAAAATGGACTGGGGTCACTTCGACCCCCAAAATAACACAGGGGTTAACAGATCCATCTCGGGGGGTAGACTCTAGAATTTTGTCTTTTAAGGTGGGGGGCATTAGACGGACCACAATCCATACAGAGGGTTCAACCTTAGGGGGAGGGGGCACTCTGTGAGAGTCAGAGTTTTCAGATTTAGTTGCCCTGGTATACTCCCCTGGATCCACTGGATGATAAACATGCAAATCGGATGACATCACTGGAAGATGGTGATTAATGTTGAGCAAAGGAGTGCAGTAATATGTGTGCTGGAGTGTCAAAAACACTCGAAATGTCCACGACATCCAGGCTTACAGTAGTTTTTAAAAGCTCCCATCCCGAAATTCCATCACGGACCGAAGATGAAAGGAGAACAGATGCGTAAAGCAAACAAAAGACAGTAAAAAAAAGCTGCCCGTTTCGCTGGATAAAATCAGGCCCAGATGCCCAAAAGGCAGACTCACCACTGCCATCCGGCTAAAACAAGCTGGAGACAAATCCTTCTGTTACAGGTGAACACTACCTGGAAGATGAGCTAACTAATAGAATGTGTCGCGCTCTAACAACCTATTGACACCCTCACGATCTCGGCCAGATGCTTTGGTTGCATCGGCACAGGAATCCGCTTAAAGAATGTACCAGTTCAATCTGCAGTTATGGCTGCCACGCCACTTTACACACGGGAGGCAATTAATGCGGGGGAGACATCCATTATTAGTCTGCCTTCACTGTCAGTGCTGGGTGGCAGCTTCTGGGTAATTTGGACGCCAGATACCACAATCACAGTGGCTGTAATGAGGCTGGTGTCCAGGGAAAGCAGCTCACAGCAAAATCATCTTTGATTATTGTGGGGAAACAGGCATCTCTGAGTTCATTAGGCCTTATTGGTCACACGGTATGCATTACATCTGCCGATGTGTTGTTTGCTCTGGGTAACTTAACCCATCAGGTAAAGCAATTTTTGTCTTTTACCTATCACGTTTCCTTCAGACGGGTAGAACAACCTCTCTTGTCGTGCTCAGACTGCTGAAATACGGATATGAAATTATTCCGGCTGCGCTGGCAGAGCAGGACAGCACAGAAATGCTTGTCATCCCTATAAGGCAATATTTCCCAATCCGGTCCTCAGAGACCTGCAGACAGTCCATATTTTTGCTCCATTCCAACTCCTAGCAGGAAGGAAAAATGTGGACTGTCTTGCAGGGATCTTGGAGGGAACAACAACATGGACCATCTGTGGGTCCCCGAGGACCGGGTAGAGAAACACTGCTATAAGAAGATAAGTGAAATGCCGTTTTGTGCTGCTAAGCTGATAAAGTCCCATTGCTGTTTCTCGATTTTCCATAAAAAAGCTATAGGGTATTCATTATGCAGAGTTGAGTCTGGAAACATTTTTACCTTCTGTCGGTGCTGATAGGATGATGGACTTTGAAACAATAACTTAAGGAAAATTGACCACAGAAGCCTTCAAATTGCATGGTTGCGAATTAATGTTCTGATATAAAATCCATCCATCCACCCACCCATCTTCAAACCACAAGACTGCAATGAGCCTGGAATCTGTTACAGGAAAGACAGGACATGAATATGAGATGCCAGCCCCTTGCAGGACACACACTTGCATTCACACACTATGGGCAATTTAGACGCCAGCTGATATAAACAGATAATTGCACAATTTCCTTGGATGTTGCTATGGTATCATCCATAGCAGAGTAGATCTTCAAGGCAGAACTTCAGAACATTTCGCACTCGTGTGAGATTTCCCCCCTACTTACACAGCCTCAACGCCCCCAGCTTAGACCAACCGCACCTCACACTGACACGATTCAGAAACACAAGGCAGACCCTGGGAATGCTGGGAACTCTTGGCCAACAGTGACATCACCATCCACAATTACGCCCTTGGGTGCTGTTGTCCTTACAAGAAGATAACGGTGCTGTTTTATTTTTCCCAAGATTACAAAGAAACTTTCTGCTCTGAAAGCCTTGTGGTGTCCGGACATCTGACAAAAAAACCCTGAATGTGATGGTTGCCCTCAGGGGGATAAATGTTTCATGAGATGCTAAAGCCAAGATCAACTCCATCACCATCTGGCCATGGAGGGTTGTGGATCTGCATTCAAGGATCGACAACTGGCAGCGAATACAATACATTTAACCAGAAATGGACTTGATGAGGAAAAGATGTGAAAAATGTATTTGGTAAGATATTTACATAAATATTAATGAATTTCATAAGATATGGGAATGATGCTAGCAAGCCCTGCAGGAGAATGGAGTAAGAAAACCAAAATGGTTAAATTATAATGCATTATTTATATGGCATCGCACACATGCTTTATGCAAACCAACAAATCATGTGATACAGTCACTGAATAACTCATGCAATGAACACCCCATCACAAGGTCTGAAATTCCAATACTAGAGCCACTAAAATACCTCCTCATTGCTCAACCCTTGAAAGCACAATTAAAAAAAAATCTTACTATCTATTTTTCAATGCTGATGTACATTTGATGCATGCTGTACCCTACATTTGTGAAATAATTTGAATTACAACATACTCTATCCACAGGCAGAAATATTAGACATTATATTTTACCTACAACAATTCAAGTGTACTCAGTTTCTCAGAGTGAAGTCAACAAATATGGCAGTAAGCAGTATCTTAAATCCAGCAGCGTGGGTCGATGAACTGAGAGACTCCAAATATAAAGTAATAAGCCGGTTAGTGATCGATATATGTGATTATCGCACATAAATGGACTGTATCTTAGAACAGGCAGGAAAATACAATGAAAGACATCAATAGTGAACCAGAAAAGACACCTGCATTAATATTCATATTCTTCCACCCATGGATTGTAAGCAAATATTTCAAATCATTCTGCAAGAATATCAGAAATCATGTAAGAGAAAGGATTATGGATTGCCAAATCATAACTACTGCAATAGTGCACCCATTTCAAATTGACAGACTGTTTGCTTGCGTCTAATTGAAGTATCTACAAGAATACACTGCTGATCACTGCCTGGTATCTGGCCAGCTAACCAGTTTGCACTGGTCATTATCTGTGTAAGTGATAGGTTAATAGGTTTTCACTACCCAGCACTAACCCAGCAGAAGGGGAGGTCACCAATGGTCAAGCTCTGTGAAGGGTCTCCCTATATTGTTTTGTGTGGTGCACTATGCCCGGACACCTGTTACGTCCTGTATCTTCTGGCCTGCAGTGCATACCTCAAGAACACAAATGACTTGTCAAGCACCATTGCGAAGTATGAATAAACAGATGGTTTATTCTCAGAAGCATTCTTCAAAGATGAAAAGAAAGACGTTTAATGCACCTCCAAACATAGAAATCACTGACCCAGCTAACAGGGAATGTTACCAGAACTTTGGCCAATGTTTTATGAAGGTCTTCTCAAAGTTGGCAGTGAAAGTTCTTTAATTTCCACATTTTACATTTTAACACAGGTTCTGCCAATGTCAGCTCGATTATGTCATTACCACAATATGCTTTTACAGTTTTGCTTGATTGCGTTGGAGCATTTCTCCAATGACAATTAACATTTGCAAAAGAACAAGTGTAATCCCCACACTATAATCTCACTTCTGCACAGCAGAACATTATTTCTCCTTGCCTCACACAAATATCCAAATGTTCCAGTACATATATTAAATGGTTTTGTACAATTGTCATCATTTGGCACAATTTCTGGTTGCTTTAGTC
>JAAGVU020000090.1:97726-118066 GCA_011763525.2 Mormyrus iriodes | reverse complement strand
GATGGACTGGCATCCTGTCCAGGGTGTCCCCCTGCCTCGTGCCCTGGGATGGACTGGCATCCTGTCCAGGGTGTCCCCTGCCTCGTTCCCTGTGATGGACTGGCATCCTGTCCAGGGTGTCCCCTGCCTCGTGCCCTGGGATGGACTGGCATCCTGTCCAGGGTGTCCCCCTGCCTCGTGCCCTGGGATGGACTAGCATCCTATCCATGGTGTCTCCTGCCTTGTTCCCTGTGATGGACTGGCATTTTGTCCAGGGTGTCCCCCGACCCCTATCACAAAAATGGTCTCTTGATGTCTTATTGAAAGTGAGATTCCACCTGCTTTATTAGACAATATTCCTTTTCCTCTGGATAGGGTATATGGATATAAGCCTTACTTAGCTTATACCTACATTTTAGCTATACAAAAACATTTATTGACTTTAAAGCGCAGGTTATTCAGAGTGTCCATTAGCCCTTGTGGCACTGTGCCTCTTGACCATATAAAGGGCTAACTCTGTATGTACAGAGCTGGCATTCGATCTAAGTCAAGGCTGCACAGAATAAATGAATTTATAACGATTTTTTGAATGAAGTCAGGACTGTCCAGAGCAGATGTGCCGGATAGTCAGTGTGCTGTGGCGACATAGATGAAAATACAATTAGCATCTTTTATCAGCATCAGCTGTTTATATCCATTCATGTCATTTCTTGAATCGAAACATGAGAAGTCAAAGTGAAGTGAAGTGAAGTGAAATCAAATCGAATCAAGTCAGTCAAGCCAAGTGAAATCAAGTGAAGCTGAGTCAATTCCTCAAATCAAGTCAAGTGAAATTAAGTGAAGCTGAGTCAATTCCTCAAATCAAGTCAAGTGAAATCAAGTGAAGCTGAGTCAATTCCTCAAATCAAGTCAAGTGAAATCAAGTGAAGCTGAGTCAATTCCTCAAATCAAGTCAAGTGAAATTAAGTTGAGTCAAGCCAAATGTAGTGAAATCAAGCCGTGTTGAGTAAAGTCAAATCAACATATTATCATACCAAGGATGCGTAATAATTATAAAAATGAGCAAAAAAACACAGGACATTGGAAGATGGGGGGCTGGACACAGGACTATATTTACAGTGTCAAATATGGTAATAATGTAGCAGCAGAGAACAGAAATAAATACAGCAATCGGCAGGAGAACGAGGATTCGCTTTATGTGTTACAATGGTGATTATAAAAAGTTAAAAAAATCTGACACATACAAAATAAAAGCTAAAAGAGTTCAGGCAAGAACTTATAGAGGAACCAGTGGTCCTGAAACAAAGGTGTAAACGGCAGCATGGAAAAATGTTCTCTGTTGACCAGCTTCTGTCATCAGCAGATAACGAAAATCAACAAGACACTAAGAAAATTCATCAGAACCAGTAGCAAAGATGGATTTCAAGAAAACATTTCCCAGGCCTACACTCTTAGCCCTGATCCGTGAAGTCCTGTCATCCCTGGCTGACACTGTAAACAGCTGCCCTTCTGGATAATTCCACCATTCTTTCCAAAATTTTAGGTGCTGAAACACCAGCAGTTGGTGTTCTGATGTATGCCACGGTCTAAACCTATGGTCACGGTTGTTGTACAGACTCTTATTTCGGGAATGTTATTTGGCTCACAGTGAAGCTAATAGTTTTTATCGTAAAGTCGTTTTCCGTAAAATTTGCGTCTGTAAGCTTGTAACACTTGTATGCCAAATGCATGCATGCAGTCTGCGCAACAACTCCCGGATAGCACAGAGCAGCATGAACACACTTTGATGGTGGTCATACAAGAATGCTGTTTAATGGTTACATTGTGCTGGTCGCATAATCCTGGTCCGGTAGTATAGTATTTCACACATGAAGAGGAGTATGCGTTAATCTGCAGCACTAAGCGTTACCAATATATACATCGGCAGGCTCACACACATGTAAGATGCAACCTGCCATCTTCTCCCCTCTCCCAGCAGGCCGAGCAACACAACTTGAGTGTGAATGTGGGCTTGATTGCTCTTAAAGGGACAGTACCCAAATTGACTGTTACAAGCTGCTCCTGGAAAGGCGATGACCACTTCCAGTTACCCACTTCTTCAAAATCTCGAGCAGCACTTCAACTTCTGATCACTCAAAATCAATTTATGTTTTCTAAGCACCATCGCCCACCCCCACGTTCTCTGAATGTGATACAATTTGAGACAAGAGGTCAACCATGTGGATCAGATAGAAAAGCTGAACCAATGAGAAAAATTAAACTGAAAATGAAACAGACTAAAGGAGATAAGGAGAACTTCACACAGTGACCTGTGCCAGCTGTGAGCTGTTATATTTCATGTTGACATCAGTCATATGGGAAGTCTGTGGCTCAGTGGGGCAGGATTCTGTGCCTGTGATCGGAAGGTTGTTGCTTCAAATCTCATGGTCAGTAGAATGATTTCATTGCGGGGCCCTTAAGCAAGGACCTTGACTCCGATTTCTTCTGGGATAGCCTGACCCTGCTTTCTCAAAAAAGTATATCACTTTGGTAAAAGCTTCTGCTTAAAAAAAGGCATATTTCTGTTTATCAGTGTCCAGAAGGATTTGCACAGTAAGATTCATTGTGCAGTGTATCTGATTGTTCTTAGAGCATATGGAAACTCCTGAATCGTGAGTTAAATAAAAACCACTGTACCCATCACACAACCTGCTGAACCCTACTCTTTAATATATTGTCCTGTTCTCTATCACAAAAAACAAAAATATAGAAAAGAAGTAAGCTAGCATCATTGAACTAAGACAGAGTTTTACCTTTCTTTCAATGCAAAATAAAAAGTCTGGAAAAACACTATCAGCTTGTTCAATATGATGCCTTATAGAGTGTGGGTCATTTTAAGACCGAGGGTGACAGATGGCAGCCTCATATTTTTTAACCCCAAATGCTGAACTCGGGGTGTCATCAGTGACTTTTGTGGGGGTGAGCGTTCTCGCAGAATCTGCTGAACATAGTTTTTTCTGCTCACGGCCAGACTTACAGGAAGTCAGATCCCATCTGGTACCTCGTGTCGGGCAGTGATACGCCAGGAGGATGCTGGTTCAGCAGGAACCACGCGAGACCCATGCATATAACCGGCTGGACTACAGGACCCCTGGATATTATTTCATAGCAAAGTGTATTCTGGTCCAGGAGTTCCCAGTTCTAGCTATTATATATAAACTGGTCTATCCCAGGAAGTACAGTGCACAAAAACGATCCTAGATGAAGAGCTTGCATTATGTATTATTACTGAATCTTGAAATGTTTTCGAAAACAAAACTATTTTGAAACTATTTTGATGCCTGTGTTTAATTGCCTCTTACTTTCATATTCAAGGGAAGAACTGAAAAAGGAAACCACTGGATATGAGCAAAACAAACCCTTATAACACTGTTTTGTACACTACTCATCTGAGTACCCGTGAGTGTACTCTGAGTACTCACTACTCATCACTGCTCATCTGAGTTTGTTGGTCGTAGAGTATGAGGGTTTGGTTTGATCATGATGAACAGAGGAGGATCTCAGACTCTTTTTCATCTCAGGAGTCAACATTTCCAACCCCATACCTGACCTTCTCAGTTTTAACTGTTATTTGAATTGTATGGGATTCTTCTGGGCACTATAGTATCCTCCCGTAGTCCAAAGACATGCAATTGGCGATTGTAAATTGCCTGCAGTATATGTGAGTTTGTGCTCTGTGATGGACTGGCATCCCATGTAGGGTATCCCCTTTGCCTGTGCATTCTGGGATAGACTCCAGGTCACCCTGGCCAGGACAGGCAGTTATAAGATGTAATGTTTAATCATTTTAATATGAGCCTCATGCTTCCAGGAATTCGGGTTCAACTCCTGCCCCTGGCTCCATGTGTATGATGTTTGCATCTCCCTTTTTCCCATTCAGGGTGTCCCCTGCCTCGTGTCCTGGGATGGACTGGCATCCTGTCCATGGTGTCCCCTGCCTCGTTCCCTGTGATGGACTGGCATCCTGTCCAGAGTGTCCCCCTTCCTCGTGCCCTGGGATTGACTGGCATACTGTCCAGGGTGTCCCCTGCCTCGTTCCCTGTGATGGGCTGGCATTATGTCCATGGTGTCCCCTGCCTCGTTCCCTGTGATGAACTGGCATCCTGTCCAGGGTGTCCCCCTGGGGCTACCATCCATTCCACAGAGAAGTGAGAAAGGGACAGTACAAGGAAAACACAAGAAATTGAGGAGTTGGTTCAGAGATCGGTACTTTGTGGGCTAATAATAGCAGTTAGCATTAGAACACGGAGATAAGCGCTAAGGTCACGTCTGAGTTTTCCTTCCACTCAGCACGCTGTAATTGGCTCCATTAAATGCAATCTGCGCAGTAATGTTTTCTGCTAGATGTGAAAACAATCCCCTTGTAAGCTGGTCTCATTTCAGGGCTGAACCCTGACTGAGAAAAAAACAAAACATGCATACAAACATTCATATAAATAAGACATTCTTAATGCACTTCAAAATAATGTGAATTCCAACATCTAATGCTGTTTAATCACTTCTTACTGATTAATGATAAATTACAGAATATAAGACATATGTTTTTATTAAACACAGATTATAAATATCACTTTAAATTTTACATGAACTAAACCTTTAAGGGGGGTAGTCCTATCCCTGACTTAATGGGATATTAATTGTGACAGATTGGCAGATTGTCAGCTGATCTGTGCCACTGATCACTAAGCAGCGACTTTTTCTTTTATAACTTATATCTGTTATAGCTGAAATAAATGCAGTGGATTTAATGCCTGATGTTACTGTTTTTGCAAATAATTCCTATGATTCATAGCAAATCACAGCCGTTTTTCCCTGATCACAGCCAATAGCTGTCCAGCCATCCATCTTCCTTAACCAGCTATTCAGTACAGGGTCACAGTGACCCAGAAGTCTACCCCCGGAGGTCATGAGTTTGGGGTAAACCCTGGATAGAATGCCACTTCATTGTGGGGCACAAAATCTGTTTTGGGCAATTTTTGGCGACAGTTTGCACCTCTATGCTGCCTAAACTTAATTCAATAAACAATGAAAGTGGTTCCTACTTTTTAAGTTAGATAAAAAGTTAGATTAAAATGAAATGGAAAGAGAATTTAACAGAAGTAAGCTAATAGATAGCAGTTAATCATTGTTCAGTCCTGACAAAGCACTCACAGTGCTGGGAAGCTTTAATACTGCAGACACTCTTAAGGTTTGTCTTCCAGAGTGCACTTGAAATTGTGGACCGCAATTCTCTTCATTAAAACATGCTTGAAAATTTTCAAGACAAGGACCACTGACATTTCGCTAAATGAGAGCCTGACTTTTGACCCACAGTTCAGCTGGTAAGATCAAGACCAGACTGCCACCTTCAGTATGAATTTGTCCGAAAGATTCTTGAAGCATCTTCCACATGGGTCCCTCAAAAATGCACCACCGTGTGACGGCATTCAGAATTCCATGTGGTGATAGCAGGTGGGGCAGGACTTCCATATGGGGGTGGGATTTCCAGGTTACAATCCTTTTACCAGAGTCGGGTTGGAGAATCTTGACAGCCCACACATCCTTCACAGTCTGGGTCATGCACAGTTATTGAACATGGAGATGACACTGTTCAGATGCAGGCGGGACTACCTAGTGCGGATGGGACATCCAGGTTAAGGCCCTGTGTCTTTAACTGCAGTTGGGTCTGGTGCATACTGACAGCCATGCGTCCTTCACAGTCACACACACAATAATGGCACATTGGGGTTGGGCTTCCAGATGGGGGTGGGGGATCCAAATGCCAGAGGGGCTTACAGGTGGGGGTGGAACATTGCAGGTTACAGCCCTACGTCTTTATGCAGAGCCAGATTTGGAGCATACCGACGGCCTGTGGGTTTCAGCATCAAAGTTGGACTACTAAAAGTTAAGGACAGATGGTGCAGCTCTTTCCAGGACATGGGAAACTCATAAGCATGACCACAGCATACATCATGCCAGCTGTTCAGAGCTTTTATTGCCTGGAAATATAGGGCAGCTGGACAGACAGCACGATGGGCCAGAGAGACTGGAAAAGGCCGGGGGGGGGGGTATGAATTACGCCATTAATTCACTGTTTAGAATGGATGTGACTTTATTCCACAACAGGGACTGTTAATCAGGCAAATAGGCAGGGGAGGGTGGATGGAGACAAGTCGATGTTTCCTCAGCAGAGAGGAGGCTGCACTGGATCGATAGGAGGTACCTGTGGCTGATATGAGTTCTATATGCGCTGACGGAAGAGAGTCTGTCACTATGACCTAAAGCAGGGAGGATAGAGAGGAGCAGAGCATAATCCTTCACAAGGCTGTATCAGATGGACTGGACCCAGGAGCCAGCCATGGAGAGGATGCTGTTATCGACCAGCGTTGTGGAGCGAGGATCATCAAACGCAACATCAAAAGTCCCTCAACACTTCCAGAATGTCCTGGAATGATTCCCAGCTACCCCCACCCCCCTCCCCACGAAGAATTTAAATGCACAAAAAAAGCATCTGTGCTCAACTAGCATTTCACTTTTATTACCAATTTAGTATAATACAAAACATTATACTTCGCATCAGCCTCAGAGAATGTTACAGGAAATAGCTTCATAGAAATTAAAGGTTCTTTAAAAGTGCCTGAATGTGTACGAAAGTTCTTTATGAATGAATCAGATGGCAGGAAAACCAGTGATGCATGAATGGGCTTCTTGTCTCTGTGTCACGACTTGGATTCTGAGCATTCAGATAAAAACACAGTTATTGGCTTTTTCAACACCACAAACTGGGCCATTCATACATAATGCCAGGTCTGCCGCCCACTGGCCCCTGAGACCTATTAAGACTAGTCACTGCAGGAATCAAGTGGGACTTGGGACTGCTGACTAGATGGGCAGCTCCAGGGCAAGGTAGTCAAAAGTGCAGACTCAGGTGTAGAGGACTGTAAAAACAGGAACAGGAAGTATGACCCAGGAAACAGGAAGTGTAGCTAAAACACAGAAACCACAATACTCACAGAAAACCCAAGAACAAGATCCCATCTGCCTAACACGCCAGCTGTGGAGTGCTGGCTAATCAGGGCCATGGACCTTGGATCAGGACATTGGCTGATCAGGACCTAAAATTCAAGAACCATGGCCCCGTTAACAGTATGCTAAGACCCAAAATCACTAAGGTAATGACCATGCCAGCAAGCCTGACAAAAAACTAGGAGAAACACTAACAAACAAAGCTAAGTCAAGACTTTCAATCGAGTACAGTTCTGAGGCATACTCTCTAAGAGTAATGCTGACCACTGCCAGTGGCTTAGAGTGAAATCACAAAGCAGGCTCAATGACTTGACGACCATCAGGAACTTGTGTGACAATCCAAGTGAGACTTTGAGGGTTTTTTCCGGAAGGTGGCAAATAGTATTAACGTCATGTATGGCAAGAGTCCAATCAGTCCTCTAGAGGAATATTTAGCCCCATTAACGTCACCGTAAAGTAAACAGGAGATGATATGAAAAGGAAGACAAGCCTCACTGCATAGAGAAACTTCAGATTTAGTTCCCAGGAAACAGGGGTGTATACAGGGGCGGGACTAAAGTGACACTGACCACAGATGAAAGCTGATTGGCTGACTGGCTAATAATAAGGTCGGCCTCTCTGCATGTATTGGCCCTGGTGGGAAAACAGGGGCCTGCAGATGCTCACTTTTATTGCCCAAGGTGGTTGCTTACAGTAACGAAATAAATGTCCTTTTACTCAATCAAATAATCAAATAATAGACAAAGAACGGGTCCGATTGGTTTAAATAACATCCTCTGCATAGCAACAGCTGTTTAAGAAAGGTGAGTTATAAAGACTCTTTGGACAATGTCAAGACAAAGTTGAAATATCCATCCCTTTTCCGTAACCACATATCCTAGTCAAGGTCGCAGGGTGTCCAGAGCCTGTCCTGGAGATTATGGGCACAAAGCAGGGAACAACCCAGGGTGGGGCACCAGCCCATCACAGGGCACGCATACACACCATTCACTCACACATGGACAATTTCACAATTCTAATTAACCTCAGCATGTTTTTGGACTGTGGGGGGGTGCGTAAAAACAAAGCACCCAGAGGGTACCCCACAACGACAACATACAAACTCCACACACATACAGCCAAGGCAGGGACTTGAACGCTGGTCCTAGAAGTGACAAACAACAGCACTAACCCCTGTACCACCTTGCCACTCCAAATTGAAATATTAGGTCGGTAAATAGAAAATCAAAGTGAAAATGACTGGAAAGCAAATAAAGAGGACAATGACCAGATGGGAAATAAAAATCCTGCCAAAAAACCCAAACGTTTCACATAGGGCTGTCACCTGTCCAGGATATTCTCGTGTACCTTGACTTCAATAGACTGACTGAAGTCATCTCCTCGATTCTGAAGGACTTAGGACTTGAGTCCTTAGAACAGATGGGTGTTCTTTTTCAAAAGGGAAAAACTTTACTTTACTTGAGACTGTGTCATACATCTTTAAAGTTCCTGTGTGAAACATTGTTTAGTCACAGGGAGCATCTGTGGTCCAAAACAGAAAAAAGTGGTCAGTTTCAATGTTGAAGTCAAAACTTTAGGCAATTCTTTTCTGAAAATGTCCTGAGCTAAATTAGTGACATTCGATGGGGGAAGAGATGTCTTCTGAAGGCAGCAAAGGCCTAAACAAATACAAAAAAGAAAGTTTGGTAAATAGGCTATAAGCTACAGTAGGGCTAGTAAGAGCCGATTTGATTCTGTTGTAACAGAACAGTTGGGGTTCAAACCAACAATGTTCTGGTCTCAACCACAACCTGCAATTACAAACAGTCAAGTTTTAAGGTTGCATAAACATTTACGTTACATCTGATTTATTTAGCAGATGCTTTTATCCAAAGTGACATACAACCGAGAAAGCAGGGTCAATGCCTGGAGCACTTGGAGATTAAGGCGCTTGTTCAGGTGCCCAACAGTGCCATCACCCTGCTGAACACAGGACTTGAATTGACAATCACAGGTACAGGGTCCTAACCTGCTGAACCCCTCCCCCCACCCCCACAGCCTATGTACCTGTATGACAATAAAACTAAATTAATAATAAGCTGTTTGTACCTTAAGTGATGTCTGACATACGTTATACTCTGGAAGGATTTGTAGCAAAGAAAAAACACCGATTTGTTATAAAAAATCAACAGGCCAGGATGACATCATTAGATCCCTTCAAATCCCAAATGCAAGCTGACAACGGGAACAGCATCCATCCGCCTTTCCAACAGCTGAAGCATTAAATACCAGGCATCTGCTCAGGGATTTTACTAATTGGTCCTAATTTCCTTACGATGCATCAAACAAAAACATCTAAAGGAATTATAATGGGGGGATGAGATCATTGATTTTAGAAGCCAGGAGCTGGTGATGACACCCACGTGGCTTGCTAACTGTGGGCAACATAAAACATATTAATTTCTGATGAATTATGTACAGCACAGATTTCCTTCATAGCTATCTGACATTCCTGCCTTGCTCATGTCTGTTTAGCAACCTCTAGATTGATAAATGTGAAAACAGGTGAAGGAAAAGCAATAATTCTTATGGACCAAATTTGCCCATGGCCCTTAAGGACAATGTCAAAGGTCACGCACAAGGTCACAATCCTGAGACTCACAGGTTCTGTGGATTTAATGAATGTCAAAATCAACTGGCGAGTTCAGGGGTGATTCTGGGATTTTTTACGTGGGGGACATATGAGGGTCCATAATTCATACAGCCTTATCATTAACCAGTGATATGCTTTGAATTGGTGAGTGACAGGGATTAGGTCACTACAGTGACCAATCAGCTTTCAGCTGGGGCCAGTACCCCTGTGGCCCCGCCCCTCTTCCCCCCCCGGATGAACCTTTGGTTATTGCTAGGGTAGTTCTTGTGAGCAGCATCATTCAACTTGAGGATCATTTTAAAGGCGCAATCTTGTCCGGTATTCTCTTTGTCTGTGGAACTGCCACTGGAGACATCCTGACAGACACAGACTTGTCTACCCGGGGACTCTCTGGGGAAGACAGGTAATGAGCAAGACTTGAAAGGGACAGCAACATCCAACCATTTGTGTATAACAAGTAGATGTGTGCATGATTGCACAGTAAACACGCCTTTAAAAATATACTGTTATACATACATGTACATGGTCGTGTATTTGCTGCCATTCATCTGATTTTGACGTGATATATGATGCTGAAATCCTGCCCAACAAGACATTAGTATTCTCCCTTTTTCATAAATGATGGCTAATTATATAAAGCAAGCTTTTTCACACAACTGTATACAAGTAAACACGGTAACAGCTGAGTACCAACTATAAACTAGTAGGGCACATGCACGTACAGTCACAGGTATGTAACGAATGTAAACACGCTAACAGGTGAGTAGCACGTGTACTCTTGCACGTACACATGCACGGAGCCCCCTCTGATGGCCTGTTTGAGTTACCAAACTCAGAAACAGCGAGCCATAAAACAACAGATGTGCGAGGAAGAAGTGCAGTGATCTCAGAGATTTACCAAACGTCCTATGGTTGAGTGGCATGGTGATTAAGGACACTGTGTGCCCGTGACCTTAGGAGGGAAAGATCTTTAGTTGATAAGCTGGACGTTCAGCTATGAAGCTTATTCAAAGCTGCTTAAAAGTCGGTTTGAACAAAAGTTGTGAATAAATTTGTTGGTCAACAAAAGAAATAATTAAATAATGACGTAATAACAGTTATTTTTAAAGGGGGGGGGAGAAGCTCTGTGTTTAGTCCTGCAGATTTACCCCTATATACATAGGAGTTTGATCCCCCCCAACTGAAGGCTGGCATTTTCTACCCCCCCAGAGTTCACTAGGACATCCTCCCTGAACTACGGTGTCCTTAAACCGTCCAGAAACATGCAGTTAGGTGAGTGTGTCCTGAGACCGACTGGTATCCGGCTCCTGGGAATCCTCCACCCCGTATCCTCTGCTTCTCAGGGTTGGCTCCCGGCTAGCACTGCAACCCTGTAAGGGCTTTTGGGAAAATCAATGAGTATAATTATAGTATCGATGACACAAGTCAGGTTTAGGTCACTTCAATTTCACGAACAAGCTGACATGGGATATGAATGGAATTATCTCAAATTTTCAACCATGCGTATAAAATCATCAGGATGCAGTGTCATAGCTCTAACTGATGAGATACTTTGTCACCTGACTTTGCCCCGCCCCTTTGTGGGTCAGGTGATGCAGGCCGTAGACATTTAAATGGTCCACAGGCTACAATTGTCCGGCATTTAAATCCAAGCAACAGGCTTCAAACTCTGCATTTGCAAAAGCAAAAAGGTTATGAAAAGTAATGTGAAAAACACAGAAACATCAGACGAACCCCCGCAATCTCAGTAATATTCCAGCAGTGATCATGGGTCACAGGGCTCAGTGAGAGAGAATGGGGGAACCACAATCTCCACCCGCGGTTAAAAAACACAAGATTTTTATCAAAAATAAAAGTTGGGTTTAAAATAGCTGAAACATCCGTTCCTGATATATTGGCTCTTCCAAGCTGACAGGAAGTGAAGAGGATGAAATGGAACATAGAAACAGCAGAGAAACATGGCAGTTAAGCACAAGCATCAGGGCTGACAGTTTAGGTCCTGGAAGGTACATCCTGAGTGTAGGCTGTACTGGTCCTATAAGGTAGGACTTCTCAACCCCTGGTCCAGCACCAGTCTCTGGTCAGCATTCCACTGGAACATGGGGCTATTGTGTTAGTTTATTTGCAAAACTAAATTCCATATTTTCAATTTTATACAATATGTTCACACATCATGTCCATATCCGAAAAAAATGTAAATGGCTAAACTTATGAAATTTCCAACTTTGGACAACATATAGCCTACCAGTCCACGGATGTCAAAAGTTTGGGAAGCCCGGTAACACTTTACTTAAGGCTATGTTTTTAGTAATTTATAGACATATTAATAAAAAATAATAATGCATTCATAAATAATTATATACATGGATATAAATATTGATGAAAAGGCATAATTTGTCTTTACAGCCATTGTATTATGCATTATGAATGTTTTATGAAGCTCTCATTCATAATGAATTAGTATGGTCAGTATAAGCTTTAAGGATGCTTTGTACTGCATTATATAGATATCTATAGTGCATTATAGATGAGAGCTTCCTAAGGCAGTCATAATGCATAATTAACATGGCTATAATGTGTTATGCCTTTTTATAAATATTTATAGCCCTGTTTATAATGCTTTATGAATGCATTATAATGCGTTATGAATGTGTTTATAAATTACTAAGAATGTGGCCTTAAGTGTTACCAGAAGCCCTACTGTAAAGGATCCATCTGCTTCAAACATTACTGTTTACCTCCAGCAAAAATAAAATGAGACAAGATTAATCACCAGTGATCGTCAAACTGTCCATGGACAAAAGTGTCCTTGGCAAGATTGGTCTGTGTCCATGGTGAAAAGCGATGTAGGTTACGATTTTAAATATCGTATCTATGGGAAAAATTGCATTTTGATTGCAATGTCCATTAGAATATGCCATAGTGTTGACCCCTGTTAATCACCATGAGGGGATATTTCTTTGTCCTGTATCACAGAAGGGATAAATATTAAGTACAAATAAGTACAATATAAAAATAACATAAGTAGACAAGAAATATGTAAAGGAGTACTAAATTTAAGAAGAAATAAACAAGAACTGTGTAAACAATGTACCACTACAGTAAATACAGTGCAAAATGGCTGTTGTGCAAATGGCACATGTATGTTCGATATCTATTCAGAATACAGGTGTACAGCTATGGGCAAAGGAACATCTGCACTCAGTGAAGTGTAAAGTGAAGAAAAGGATCTCAGCCCAGTGACGCTTTCGGCCGGGTGAGGACTATAAAGACATACCCACTCTGACAGGGAGTGCAGGGTGTGCTGTCTTAGTAATTGAATTTGCTCTCTGCTGCATTTAATTAGCATTGTTATTAAAGTGTGTCCTGCAGGAAACCTCTCCCCCCTAGTTAACCCAGTGAGAGAAGTATTCTGGAATTGTATCCTGGGATGGTTTAATGAATGCAGTGTTGGGTTAGGATGCTGTGTTTGTGATTGGTAGGTCACTGGTTTGAATTCCATGATCAAGAGAGTGCTCGCACCATTAGGCTCTTGGGTAAGGCCCTTAATCCCAGTTGCTCCAGGGACTGGAAGACCCTGCCTTCTCAATTGTACTTTGGTTAAAAAATGTCTGCTAAATAAAATGTAAATGAATGCAACTATCAGCACAGGCCAGCACAGCACAGGCCTGTTAACAGCCAGTGACTGAAAGTTTTTCCTGTTTTACATGTCGATGAACTTAATAGGTGCGTATGACAGTGTCCAATAAAACCATAAGCAGTCTAGACGCTCGCTGACGTATTGAACAAAAATATCACCACTTCAGATAGATAGGAACACGGATATTGCAGATTCAGTTGCCATGGTGAATAGAAAGCTAACAAGGTCCATCTAGTGTTTACAGCTCGAGGGTCATGTGACTCTCAAAGTCACATAAAACTTGTTCAAAAGCTACATATTCACTCAGTGTGTGTAAACTGTTTTGCTGAATGGTTTATTGTTGAAAGACTAACTGTCCGTGGCTTTACGCCACCAGTGACTTGGAGAAAAGCTCAGTTCGTCTAAGGCTCATTTCTTGCTATTCCATAAATATATAAATAATAGGCCTATTTAATTGGTCCTAAAGGGTACATAAAAAAATCATTCACTTTGGTTTTGGGCCTCACTGTCTCCACCGCACCGATATTGGGCCTAAATGACTCCTCCTTGCAGATGTTGCGTTTTGCAGACTTGCTTACCGAGCCAGTGAAACATCTCACCAAGGATTCCAGCACTCATCCATGGAAGAGCTCTGTGCAGTTACACCAGCAAGGGCAGTTTGGGGCAGGTAGTATAGGAACCAGAAAAAAAAGAACACATCGCTTATCATCTTTTTGTAAGGCTCCCTGCCTGTTGCGTCAAACAGATTGTTAGTAAATGTGCTCTTATTGGTGATTTTCTAGAAAAGAAAAACTTCCCAGAAAGTGATGCTGCTCTTATGTGAAAATACAGGTCGTTGCCTTCCGTAAGATTGCTTACGTGAGCGTGGAAGCGTGGGCGTCACGCCAGATGCGTGAATTGGCAACCCTGCTTTCCCTGTATTACTCAGCGTTAGGAGCCACTTTTATTCATAAATGATTTATTTTGGCCCTTACAATCCGCTGAAGCGGGACATTATAAAAATCCGCAACCCGCGAACTCCTAATATTTACCCGCAACTGTATGTTCAAAATAGTCCAACTGGGCGGGAAAACCACGGACCTGGCAACCCCGGCTGCTGACAGTATTGCACGAGATGAATGAATGTGCGTCTCGCGGGGACGCTCGCCCTGCCAGCAGTTGGGCTGGAAAATGTCATACACTCACGCGGGGCAGCCCTCGCGCTGCCAGACCTGCGCAGTCTCCGCCGCATATTTGTGGTCTCCGATCGGTCGTAAGGTCGGTCAGTTGCAAGCTGACGACGACCCGTATTATAATTTTAAAACCAACAGCAAAGAATCTCCCTTAGGTTCCCATGGAAGCACATTGAACATATCTGACAAATATGCCTGTCCAAACCAGACAGAACTCCTATGACATACAGACCAAACTCATAAACTTTGGTTTGAGACAATGTGGAATATTCCAAGAAGGTTGTCTTCAGCTGAACATAGGCACACATTCACATCAGAATGATCACACTTTTATTTATTTAGCAGACACTTTTACCCAAAGCAATGTATAATTCAGAGAGCATGGTCAGCCAGTCCCTGGAGCAACGGTTCCTGCTCAAGAGCCCAATGGTGAAACCACTCTGCCAACAACAGGATTTGAACCAACGACCTTCCGATCAGAGCATTCTAACACACTGAGCCACACGCTGCTTCAAATAATATAATACTAATTTCACGGTGTGATTTTATACTCTGAGGTATAAAAGCATAATAATGTGTCAAAGACCCACAGAAATCTGTTTAGGACTTTTTGATATATTTTATTTACAGAAAGAAACCGAAAAAACTTCAGGATTGCTGAAATGCTGCAGACGTTTTCCAGAAGCTGTATCCCATTACCTTCCATGATGGGGTCAGGGTGTAATTATCCATTGTCCTCACATTTAACAACCCAGGGTTATCTGGCTGACTCAGGCTGACTTTCTTTAACTTCAGCAACCAGTGATTCATCCTCTCATGAATTGTTTGGATCTAAACTACTTTTAAACCTGTTCCAAACCACCTCCTTCGCTGCCCTCAGTGCTTTTAGACTATGGCCTTGTTTTCTTTAATAGAGGCGCACAAACATCCAGCGTAACAAAAACATTATATTGAGATGAAAACCCACTTATGACCTTCTGTACTTGCTCATTATTGAGGGAACTGGTTTACGTAGGATGACAAGTTGCTTAAGATTATACAACTCTAAACAACATGGATCCTGCATTTCTGGACAGGTAGTAATTCAGTGGACTGTAGTTAAGTCCAGCAGGTGTAGGGGTTCAAATCCTACCCTCAGCTTTGTGTGTGAGGTTGGCATGTTATCCCCATGTTTGTATGCCTAAGCTGTTTGGTTTTCTCCCACCGTCCAAGAAAACATGTGAGTGTGTCCTGCTGTGGACTAAAATCCTACCCAAGGTGTGTTTTCAGAAAGAGGTCCCCAACTTCCCTGTGACCCAGTACAAGATAAGTAGCTATGGAAGATGGAAAAACTGTCTGAGTCCCTGAAAAGAGAACCCAGCTGCATTTATCAAAATTTGTGCCAAGTTTGTTATCGGTTCTCAAGTTGTGGGCAGTTACGTATTGTACTGGGAACGCAATGAATCAACAGAATTACAGAGCCAACCGGACAGTGCTAAATTTACAGCCATTTAACCTTTCTGCAGTCAATACTGAGAGTAAATGTTCTATGTCTTACCTCTGGGAGACATAGAAAAGAACAGGGATACTTTGTTCATCCCCTTTGGGGAATTGAGGCAGTTCTGACACACTCCTTCTTGCTTTCCATGAGAGAGACAGATTTTTGAACCAGAGCACAAAACAGTCAGCATCCTGCACCCCTGAGGCAAGGGCCCAATCATGAGATATGAACCCACAAACTTCTGGACATGGGCACAGATGCCTAATCTGCTGAGCTACACACCTCCTCCTAGGATTTTACATTTTGTAGCTTCAAGCTATTATTGTACACAGGTCTGGGCACAAGATTAAACCAACTGTGTAAATACTATGCTGGCACAAGGACAGTGTGGATATGCTAAACGTTAAAACTGGGACATTGTATGACTCTCTTTGCAGGCAGCTGAAAAATAATAACGATAGAAACAAAAGACTTTAAAGGGCAAAGGAATAGTCCAGGCAGGCCATCGATATTCAAATTGTTTTTATCTCCCACGATGCCCTCGGCACCAAGGTGCACAGTCTTGGCCAAAGGGTCTCGGGCTTTTCAAAAAAAACGTGAACATCGCTTCACACAGCAGAAGTTCTTAAAGGAAAGAAAATCCCATAAAAAGTTTATGGGGTTCAAATCCAGAAGGTGCCAGATCATCATGAAACAGGAGAAGGAATGTCTACCGATAGACCAATGGCTCATGAAACGTGTAGAGCAGACCTGATGGATTAGAGGGCTGTTTTTTTCTGCATGGGGATATATTGTGGAAGCACCTCTTGACCCACCGAGGCATTTGGCAAGAACTCCTACAGAGGAAACTGTGGAGCCTTCAAGTAATGAATCTGGAATTGCCAAATTCGGTGCATTGGGCCAAAACTGCCCTTGCTATTTCTCCCACTGGAGGATCTTGGCTTATTGGCCTGTCAAAGTGATTGAGTTCTCAGCAATGGCAGGCCACTCATAAATATCATTTGGGACAATTTCATTTAAGAGCATGTAGGCCAACGTGGGTCGATAAATTCTAACACTCTGGAGACCAAGTATGGGTGACTGAAGGGGATAAGACCAGGCCTCTCTCAGAACTTTACAAGTTACCCTTACTTACTTTCCATGAAACATAGGGTACAGTTTAAAACAAACTGTATAACCTTTCATCGTAGACATCCTCAAGCAAAGATGCAGTGAATAGATTTTTAGACTTGTATTACGCAGAATTAGTGCAGGATTAGTTACCACCACATCAGTATCTCCAAGAGACAGACAGAATTATTTCCAGGTGGAGTTTCTGGACCATAGGATAAAAATAATCCCCTCTAGTGCCGCAGAGAAGTTGGAATATTATGAATTATCTTCATGCTAAGGGTTTTTCTGCAAGGATGCACCTCTGCTTTTAATCAGCAGTGCAAACCAGTGCATAGACTGCCTGATTTTTATGCTTGCTCCCCTTCCAAGACTGAGAAGAATTTGTGTTTAAAAAGCAACCTTTCCTTTTGCTTGTTAATGGTGAAAGCAGAAAGGCCCACTGGGAATTCAGCCTTAGATAGGTTTTCTGAGACTGTGGTTTAGTGACCGGCTAAAGAGTAACTTCAAGGACACTGAGAAAATGCCAGTGCTCTTTGAAAACAAAAAGTATGAGATTTCTGAATGAGAGCAATTTTTTTTCACTTGTATACTGATCATTCATGGATACTGTCCAATACAGGAAAGATGTTCATTGCTGGCATAAGGGAAACACTTCACTCCTTTGTAAATCCATGTGTTTTTGCACACTGGATTGCTGGTACAGTCTGTAGGCAGAGCCTGGATTTTGTTAAAGCTGATAAAGGATGTGTGAATTGGTGTAAAGAGGATATTGGGGAAAATTGCACCTTAAAAACATAAGAATTGATGTTCGGTTCTGTTTCATTCCTTATTTGTTGATTTGGGACTATATTGGTAAGTATGGCTCTCAGAATTTCTGTTTTGGGTTTAAATTTCAGCAGGTCACACCTGCTCATATGTAACGTGTGTTTGAATACCATGGTCTCACTGAGCGTGCCGACTGTTTATGAAATGAGAGGGTGCTGGTAGATTTCCACACTGTGGAATAAGTCTCTGGAAGCTAGGTGTGCTACTAATTAATTATACCAGCCAGTAATTAACTCCACCAGTGAGTGGTTGGAGACCTTGCATGGTGACCCAAAAACACAGCAAAAATAAAGTGTACCTGAGAATCACAGGACTATTTACTCTAACCTCTGTGTCCTGGAAAGCAAAAATTCTTGCTGAGCTCCATGACTGACATTTTCAGCACAATGTGCCCCCCCTTGCATGTGCCCTCTGCTCGATCAAATGGCTTACAACTTCCCAGACAAACCTATATTTCTCACACTTCTAGCAAAAACAGTGGAACCCCTTTACTCCTTTGACAGTACAGCAAAACCGCACAGTTGTCCAGCCTTTACAGCTTCTAAACAGGCACTGATAGATTAATCCAAACCAACTGGCAATGTGGTGGGTAACAGTGCCTCTTAAAACTCCCAGAATGCACTTTGCAATGTACACAGAGGCATGTCAGCTGCCTCTTCCCATTGGATTTGTCTTAATTTCTTAGCAACAGTAAAACTGAGCGCTAAAATAAAAAAAATTAGCCGTGTAAAGTACCAAACAAAAATGTGAATAGAAACAGGTCAGGTGAATCTCACAATTTCAAGCAGTTAAGTAATAATCATATTACAAATCACCATAAGGCTCAGGTAAAGGGGGGGGGGGGGGCACATTTCATGCTAATTCCACTAATGCTATTTTTTCTTGGTTCTCAACTCTAACGAAGGTTTACATTATCGGAACTGAAGGGATTCACTCCAGAATAGGCTAGAAGCAACTTCCCTCAGTCAGTGTTTGTAAACACAAGGCTAAACGCCTTAGCCATGATAACACGCAAAATCATTAAAACTGAATGAGTGGATAAAAAAAAAATGAATAATGAAAAACTCACCCACGCAAACACTCAAACGCACATGGAAACGGTACCCCTCCCCCTCATGCCCCCAAGTGAATATAATAGAAGGGTGTAGATCAAACGGAATGACACTATGGAAGTGGATTCCATGACGACGCATAAGAGAGCAAACATCCACCTCTTTCCTCAAACAGAAAGTCAGTATTCCAGCCACAGAAGCATTTTACAGCCCCCGGCGGAACACTAAACCGACAGCACCTCCCTCAAAAGAACTACTACAGCTGTGACAAAAAAGGCAGTTCATTGGATAGTTGCACAGGCTATCAAGCTAAATAGATATTTATTAGTTATAACGCACAATCAAAATGCAGCTTTGTGAGAGTTCCCATTCAAAGGACTTTACATTCTGTGGTTTCCATGACAGCGAGTTCTGTCAGATTAAAGAGCGAACATGGCATGGCAATAACTCGGTTACCAGATTTTCCAGTGTATCACCAGAGGCCAATGGCGCTAGGCGGTGAAACAATGTAGCAGGGTGGGGGGGGGGAGGGATGAAACTGCCCCCCACACTTCAGGTAAAGATTTTCAGTAGCTTCTGAGAAGCTTATTGGTGCATGGATAACGAATATTAATATTTAGCATTTATTTTGTCACTATGAATGAATGAGGCAGCTCACTTGTGACCAAGCCATCGAGAAGGATATGGAGTGGGTAGGTATGAGAGGGGATAGGTTCGAAACCTCTCTTAGGGGGATCTTAAATGGGTACCATGACTTAGTGATGCTGTCTCGAATATAAATAAGTCAAGGGAAGAAATGGAAAGAGAATAAAATGAAAAATGAAGAAAAAAAAACACAGTTCTATTTCCCCACAAGCTGAGCTTCTGCTCAGAACAACGGGGGAGCTGTTCACAGAATTTGCAGTTTTTTTTCCCTGTACAGCAATTGTGGAGAAACAGGGTGGGATGTGGATTTAAACTGGCTTGGCGGTTAAAGCAGGAATTGAAAAGCAGGGAATGGAGAGATGCAGAGCACAGCTTCTCAAAAGACCTGTACATGGTTCCCGTACAATGTGAGAGGAAAGTCTAAGAAACGGTCTCGGTAATCATGCGCTGCTGGCAGATGACGGCAGACGCTGTGCAAACGTGAACGAGAGGGAGAAGAGCCGAGGGCACTGAGGAGATGGTGCCTCTCTCCCCTGGTTGCTGTGCCCTGGGTGCCCGCGGCACAAAGGTGACCATGAGACCAGCAACATTAGACATGACATAATTGTAAACTCATCTCCCTACTTACTTTTTGTTTATTTAGCAGACACTTTTATTTATTTAGGGATGTACAGTTGAGATAGCAGAGTCAGCCAGTCCCTGGAGCATCTGGGAGTTAAGGGCCTTGCCCAGAGACTTAAGCCAGTTCTGAGTGACTG
>JAAGVU020000090.1:84078-97626 GCA_011763525.2 Mormyrus iriodes | reverse complement strand
AGCAGAGTCAGCCAGTCCCTGGAGCATCTGGGAGTTAAGGGCCTTGCCCAGAGACTTAAGCCAGTTCTGAGTGACTGAAGGTTACCTAATGCACATCGCTTAGCTGTCAGTCAAGCGGTTCTGCACAGGTAAATTAAAGGAAGACGTCACCATTGCATAGCAAACAGTTTGAACTCCCACTTTGCATTCATTTGCATTCTAATTTAAGGACTTTTCCTCAAGGGCCCAATAGTGACATCATTCTTCCGGTCCCAGGATTTGAACCAACAACCATCAGATTACAGATTTGGCATCCTAACATGCTGAGATACACACTGCCCCCCTTACTGATGTCAGCCACACAATGTTTGGGCAAAAATGTGGGGGACTTGATGGGGCTTTACACTGGGTATACCACACAGCCAAGCTCGGGATTCTGATGGTGGACATGATTTCTCAGCCTGACACTGCTGTACATTTTCTTATTTTAAACACCCTGCGCTTGCATAGTTACCAAAGGTTTTTATCACTCATACGGACCCCACCCCCAACTTCATTTGGCCAATCAGGAATCGATGGCACAGTGACGGAGCCCCACCAACATCTTAATCTTTACCACCCTATTCTATAATCCTGGTCCTGATCTCCTGCTTCTCCTTTTTTAAAAATGAAACTTGAATGGCTCTCGTTTTAAGTAGATTTTCACAGCATAAAAGTCCGATTTAGACCCATAAACTGCGGCATTCACAACAGCTCCTTGACAGTTGCGCTACCTGTTGCCTGTTCCATTCAGTGCTTCATTCAAATATCATTCTGATTAATTCGAACCCATTCAAACGGAAAGTGTTTCGTGGCAGATGCTAAATAGGGAAACCCACGACGCGTTAGTCAGATACTCTCGCCAAACCTGAGAACTATCACGTTATTGTTGATGAACAGGAAAAATATGCAACGCTGCTTAAATCACACACCCCCTGCAGGTCCGGAGTAGCATTGCACCCCATTCCTTCAGTAAGGCTCGCTTTAGTAAGTATTCTGTATGTGTTTACATCCCAGCAGACCTAGAAAGAAACCATTTACAAACAAGCACCAACATTAACAGCAAGACCCAATTTTAAAATATCATTACTTTAGTACTTTAGTCCAGGGTCAAGTATTACGTGAAGATACATACCATAACATTTTCTTTCATGCATACATATATTCATTATGCGGACTCTGCATCAATTTTTATGAGAGTAACGCTAATCTATACTAACCCAAAAGCTTACGCAGCCCTAACCATAAGTAACGAAACAAAATAAAAGATTTTTGGATTTTTTGATTGCAAAATTGAGGTTTATATTGTGGAGACCTGAAAAATGTTCCCACAAGCTAAAAAAATAACAGGTTTAACCACATTTTGGGGACATATGGTCCTCAAAATGCGGTAAATGCAAACCCACAGACACATGCACACAAGTCCTGGACTTGGTGATATTGATTAGATTCAGCTGCCCCCTCCCCCATCAAAAACATGTACATAATGATGTGCTCTGTCCACTATACTGCCACTGACCCCCATACCAATCTGAAGCCATCTCAATACCCATAGTCCCCTCCTGTCCACTCCACTCCTTTCAGCCCTAACATATCATTCTGCTCCTGTTTCATTGTCCCCCATAGATCCCCCTCCCCATTTCCTTATTCATGAAATTCTCGTTGACTTGGGTAACCTGCACTGATCCTTCTACATTCCCCTAGGGTTTCCCTAGACAGGAGCTTTTCTCGCACACATCCGGAAAAATGGGGAAAAAAAATTGCCACAGTTAAATATATATATATATATATTCCCCCACACACAGTATTCAGTCATCTCCGTGGAGGTCCCTTGCTTTATAGAGATAGCTAACATCGCATAATTATCCTTGTCAGAATGAATCACCAAGCAGATTCATTCTTTGTTCTAGAATAGCTACCTCAATCTCCTAAATACAGACCATAATGCTAACAAACCGCCAAAGCCCATCTCCTCGGAGACCGATCCCCAAGTCGTATGCCTGACAACCAGCGCGAGTAATAAGATTCCCTGATAGTTAATATATAACCAATTAGCATCAGTAGGGATGCTATTTTTCAAACGCGCATCTGTAGCAGGTTTGTTGAAATGGTCTGATTTCAACAAAATGTCTCTTGTTTCTGAAGGTCACCATTATTCATTACACTGAGGTGCTTCCTGGGATTATATTTCTCTGCCACTTTTTAATCACCAGGGACTTTTTAGGTGGCTAACAGATGTGACTTTTCTGCCTAGAATGGGATTCAAACCAGCAAGCTTCTGGTCACAGACACAGAGATCCAACCAGCTGATTCACACACACAAGTGTTGTTGGGTGTCTTTTCCCTGTGATGAACTGGCAATCATAGGCGCCCCCCCCCGCACCTCATGTCCCCCAGGCTCACTGCAAATGTGAACTTATTTTATGCACAATTGTGCAGTTATGACAAGAAATTACCCCATATTTTAATCTGTATTTTAACAGTATGCACTGTGATGCATACTGGAGTACAAGTTATGTTAATTCCTGAGTATACCTCACTACACTGCACTATACTATACCATATCATGGCACAGTATGCTACACTACACTCCACAATTCTATTCCATACTATACTACACTATCTCCGTTGGGTTTCCATGAGATTCAGTGTGCTCTGTGACCAAATCAGGTCTTTCATGATGCTAACTCCAAGGAACCTGAAGCCGATTTCCTGAAGTCTGTAATGGTCTCCTTGGTTTTAGTGGTGTTGAGGCCCAGGTGATGATACAAGGTGTTTTTCCAACGATACAAAAGTGTTTCTTGACAACAGAGAACGTCCACCTGAATAATCTGTCCTGACTATTGCTTGCACTGCTTATGTTCTCCCTAATTGCCACTCCCTAACAAAAGTACCATCATTCTTGAGTCCCATCTTATAGAACAAGGCCATTTGACCACTATTGCCTATGATTGGAGCACTCAAGTGTGAAATTGCACAATACAGACCTGAGCTGGGACATAAAGAGAGGAGAGACTCCTGAATCTTTGTCCACAACAGCAGGTGGATTACGAGGGAGAGCTGGGTACTTGAACTTTTCAGGGATAATTTAGTTCCTGCTCCACATGAAGCGATTGTCCTGTTGGTCTTTGCCTCATTAACCGAGACTTGAGTTGAGACACGACAACATTAATGGCAGCCTGCTCAGTTTGTGGCTCAGTGGGTCGGGACACCGGGCCCGTAATTGCAGGTTGCCTGTGGACCATCATTTCCAGTCTCAATAAGCTGGTTGAGGACTATAGAGGACAATTAGGCCAATCAGTGCCAGCTAATGTTAATATTGCTATATGATAATGATTAGCTATGGTTAGGAAAGCAGACATAAGCCAATATTGGCCTTCATTGGTTTCCCATACCTGATTGTCCTATACAGGGTTCAGAGGCAATCCTGGGAGCTACAAGTGCAAGACAGGGAACCACCCAGGATAGGGTGCTAATCCGCTGCAGGACAAACACACATACACACAAACTTAGCATGTTTCTGGACTATAGCATGCAGCAGAGAACCCAAAGATAACCCCACGGTGACATGAAAGCATGAAGACTCCACACACAGACACACACTGTACCACTGACCAACCAACATGAAAAAGAAATCCACACCGCACACAAGCCAAGAAACAAAGGAGCTTTTAAAATATATATAATCAGTTTGTTTTTGTGGACAGTGTTTGATTAAACTGGGAGTAAAATAGACAAGAGAAGCTCTTAGGGGCTACAGGTGCCTGTTGGATGAGACAATACCCTTTATAACTGCCACCGAGCGACTGCTCCTTTTGAGGAGCGATGGGTGATGTGCCTCATATTATTGAAACAAAAATTAAATCGCAAACAGGAGCTCTTCTGGTCAAATTGATTATTGTGATATTGCACATTATCAGTGCAATCAAGGTAATGATGACAGTTTCATCGGGTTTAGCTGCTCAGAACCACTGAGACCAATGCTAGGCGATGTGTGTTAGAGAACTTCAAAACCCGACTCGAACAGTGACTGGTTAAAGTCAAGGGGTCTGGAAAGTGATGTCACTGTTGGACCACTCAGCAAGGTCCTTAACTGCTCCACGGACTGGCTGTGCAACAGCACTGCTCAGGAACAGGCATCCAGATGCTGAGTAAACAGATGTCAAATGCAAAAGGTGGGAGCTGTGGCCAGGCACAAAAGCAGGTGTCAAAAAGCGGGTAGGTCGATCCTAGGGGTGCAGGGTAAGGTAACCCGTGCAGAAGTGGGGAAAGCAGAACACACACTCGCTCCATGAAGGGAAAGGGATTACACCCTTACTGGGCTGGAAATAGGAAGAGATACTAAGGCAAAACCACACAGGAGGGTAATCAATCACTCCTGACCACTTAGCCAGCACACATCAGTCACTAATACCTCAAAATGAAGTACTGGGAAGAACTGGTTTAACTAACCCCGTGATTAACTGCCCATCAGCCTCAGCTGTCGGTAACCTCCATAATTAAGTAACAATCTGCTGGAGCTGTCAGTATTCTGGAGAGGCAGAACAGGTGAGGGGGCATGGCTGTGGTGAGGGTTTCATACTCCATCCTTACAGGCTGACCCTGCTTTCTCAAAAATGTATCACTTTGCGCAAATGTATCTGTGAAACAAATACAATGTAAAAATTATATTAATTACTTGGACACATTGAAGTGTCCTGATACCAAGGGGGACGTTGGAAGACTCTATCTTCTTCTAAGCCGGGGGTGGATGATAGAGAAAGGAGATTTACCAGAGGCAAGGAGCTTTTGGTATGGAAAGAGCCCCATCAAACCAGATGGTCCCCAAAAACTCCTGAGGCGGAACTTACCCTTAATTAAGAGCTGAGAATCAGGGTGCCATAAAGACCTGACATGTGTGCCGGCTATTGTTGTTAATAGCCAATCAAACACGCTTATTAATAATGAGGTCAGGCCTGTAGAAGGCTGAAAAGTTAATAGCAGGTATATTTGCACAGGGAGTATTTAGCTACCGTCGCATTTGCACTACTGCATTTCATCTCAAGAGGCTGAAAATGGCAAGCAATTGATTGGCGAACGAAAATTGCTACACTTATAGCAAGCAATATAGCTGTTTTACCAGCCAGAGGCCAGTCGTGAAGGACCACATTTTACTGCATATTGTTGTCATATCAGAACTTCAAAAAACATTAAAGGAAGCTCTGCATATTCGGTTTACACAACAACCTTCATCTAAATTAAAATCAGTCTCTTTCTGTTCATTTAAATGTTCCCTTGGGGGACACAAATAAATTAAATGCCCTTTTATTTAAAAGAAATTCCCCTTTATTTAATCGAGTTGTTACAGGAAGAGTTTCTAAATTTTTTAAAATGGTTTTTTTATTCCCCTGACAAAGAAATTTGTTTCCAGTGAATGAAACGACGGGTTTGTGGAATGACGGGGTGATTTTTTCTCGAACAATCGAGGTGAATTGTCCTTTTAGAATGCGCTCAGGGGGATGCGTGGATTTGTATTGTCTGGGATAGAGAAAGTAGCAAGAATCAGAGATCGTCAGCCTTTGTGTTTGGCCAGGGGCAGGTTTATCATTTCTGGGGCAGCCCTCATAAAGCCCCCCCCCCAGATGTATCAAAAACTAAATAAACAGCTAGCATCTTGCACGCTCTCTCCCCTAGGTGTCTGAGGTTCTCCGCTGATGTTGAATCGGTGTTACACAACAGACCCACAAAGTTTGTACTTTTTCTCAGCTGATACCGGAATCAGAATGAGCATCTTTATTGCCACACAACCAGAGCTGGTGGAAATTCATGTTGGCAGAGCATGCGACAGTTGGATTAGACATAAAGTGGACAGAGAGTAAATACAAGACATAAGATATAGAATAAAGAGGCGTAAACACTAGGTAAGTGATAAATACAGTGGTTTGTGCAAGTTTCAGTGGTGCAAGTCTGAAAGCAGCTCCAAAGGTTACAAGTAAAACACACACAAGCTTGTTTAGTAGATGCTTTTCCCCATAGTGATATATGATTGAGGGTTAGACAGTCCCTGGAACAATTGTGGTTACTAAATCACAATCCCAAACAGAGCTACAGGGCTGTGTTAAATTTGGTTGAATGTAAATCAAGCAAAGATAGATGGGCTCCTGAAAGGATAGTCAAACATTGCACTACAAGTTACCTCAGGAATGAATCAGTTCCTTTTTTGGTCCAGGGTCTGCAAACATATAGTCTATGAGCATCACCAAACTGGTATCCAGAAATCATTGATATCCAAGGCTAACGTACAAATACACATAGCCTTGGGAGAGGAGCACAGTGCCTATATTTTTGAGCAATGGGAGAAAAGCACTGTGGGCTGATGAGTCACCTTTCCCAGCACTTCCTGCATCTGGATGGGTTTACTTTTGAAAAGAAAAATAAAGTGTCTGTTGCTAGCTGTTAATAACACTAGGAGGTTTGTAATATAATGGAGTGGTCATCACAATGGAATCATTAGGTCCGATAATTGCTTTGTGTGGTTTCAGAATGTCCATGGAACATTAGACCAGTTGGACCCTACAGTGTAAACACTCATGATGTCCCCATATCCCAGGATGATAATCCTTCCATACACACTGCTAAACAAGCTCAAGAGTGGTTTTCTGAGCACCAGGGTGAAGTCAAACACCCTCTGTGGCCTTCCCAATCACCAGATCTATTTGTCTCCATTCCTTTATGTGAAGTTCTGGAACACAGATACAAAGTAGAGTTACACCTCAGCCATCCCTCAAAGATCTGTTGGCTTTTCATGTTAAAGCATGGTCCAATATCTCATAGTGGATACCACTGCTACATAGTATCTGCAGGAGTGGGGGTTTGAATCCTACCTCCTTCTCACATGTGAGTGTGTGGGGTTTGTGTCTGGGTACTCTGGAATTCTCCTACAGTTGCTAATTGACATGTCTGAATCATCTGCAGTGTGACTGCATGTGTCTTGTGATGGACTGGCATCCCATCCTGGGAGTTATACAGCTTTGTGCCACGTGCCACTTTAGGCTCCAGGACCTCTGTGACTTTGTACAGGGTAAGTGGGTGACATGTTTATAATTTGCTATTAAATCTGGCCAGCATATCGATCTTTCAATTTCCACAAAATAAAAAACATTATTCTGCTAATAAGTGAAGACATGGTTTACTGCTGCCACTAGTAATATTAACTATAAGTAATCAACTAATTTTTCCAATTCCAGAAATATGGAGAAGCATGCAAAAAAGGTATTCAACAAAGCATTTAATGTAACTGAGGCAGAAAAAAATTATTCCATCTGCTTGAGCTTTGCACTGCTAATTCTATCTGTTTTCCTTGCACTTCTGCATGACTTCCAAGTTAGTGCCCATGCTTCTGGTCAGCCAATCAGCAAAGTTTGCCGCTACAAGTACCACGCAGTGGTACTGAGCCAAGCAAAAAATACCTTTAGTAGGGACTAAAAAAAGGTTAAGGAACTATCTCCAAGGATCTACAACTGGGCCGAGTTCCTGCAGTGTGAATGTGAATAAGTTCCCGAATAAGGTTCCTGTGATGGGAAAGCAAATATGCTTCAATGTGTTGGATGGTAAGAAGACAGCGGAAAGAATATTTTTTTATATGTTATAATTCTTTTGGCCAAGATTTTTTTTCTGTTCTTGAGCTGGTGTTTCTTAAGGCTTGTTGGTGTTTAATAATTATAATGATTAGTCTGTTTATCACGTTGATGTCAGCTCTGGCTGACAGGAGCTGCCCATTTTTCAGTTTTTGGTATTAATAAACAGTCCACTCAGACAGCTTCACAGCTTACCTCATTGTTTAGTTGTCGGTTGGCTGGTAGGGCAAAACCAGATTACCATTTGCCTGTTATATTTTTGTTATGATATAATAGTATAGCCAAATTATGAAAAATGTTTCCTTTGAGATGCACATTCTTTAATGGACACTGCATCTGTAGCTGAAATGATTTAAAACATTCTTTTGTCAGGTTTCAAGTTGCAAATGGATCTTAATAAATTTAGACCAAATATATTGAAAAGATATATCGGGCATTTTATTACAGAAAGATGGGAAAAGGCAGTTGAATTCTTTACCCTGGTGTCGAATATTCTTGCTTTTGTGCCCTCTTTATCATATTTTCCTTTCACAGTGTTGGCAATTTATCTTTTTCTGAAGCTTATTTTTCCAAGACATTGTAGACAGCAGAAGTGTTTACCATCACTCAAATAATGCATTTGTATGGGGCCCCCTGTTGGCCACAAAAAGCCACTGCATTTGCGGGGGCACGAAATGACTGAGTGGGACCCCAGAAACACCAAATTTTCCCATGATTATGGCAGGGGTAGAACCCTGGAAGTGAGCAGGATTTGGGGAAAAAGGAAATTAGTTAGGAAATATCAACCTCAAAGGCCAGAAGCCAGTGGCCAACAGGCAAATCTCTACAGCTAATGACCGGGATTGGGGGCGAGGGAAAAATGGAGGAAACATTCCAAGGATATTTTGCAGAATCATGCAGCAAAAACGAAGCATTTAATTCAATTATAACCTACATCAGTCATATGAGTCATTTAGCAGAATTCAATGAGCAGATTCAATAAAGAAAACCATGAGTAATAAGTATCCTTTGGCTTAGACCGCAGCAGCCGGGGGGGGAGGTAGACCCCATTCAGGCCAGGTAGAGGAGCCTTTTGAAAAGGTGAATTAAGGTGAACTAACCAGATGTCAAGAAAGAAACAAAAAGGAAGGCAAGAATGGAAGGTATTTTCTCAGAGCTTTGCCTTATGCCCTGTGCTCTGAGGATTCTTGTCTGATGGGGGAAGGTTGTGGAGAAAACAGCATTGTTCTGACTAGCTCAGAAGAAATGGCTTTAAGAGGGAGATAGATCAGATATGTCACTAATGGACCCTTTCGAAAGGCATTGGATTCTGTTTCCTTTTGGAAAATAATAGCTATCCTATAGCACGAACATCAAGGGAGCAGTGTGCAGCGTTAGGGAGCTGTGTCTGGAAGGTCATGGGTTCGAATCCCATGGCAGAATAATCATATTACTGTTGAGCAATGATCCTTAACCCCACATGCTACAGTGATGCTGGACCATGACAGACCCTGCTCTCTGTCACCCAGGCATTTCCTCACTTGTCCCTATTGTTGACTGGAACTGCTAGCTAAATAAATAAGAAAACATAAGTGAGGTAAACAGAACAACGATATGCCCAGGGTCCTCGTTTAAGGGCAGATGGATGGAGCGAAGGAACAATAAGGGAGACGACCATGGGAAAATAAGTGCTGGCGTCTGTGATTTAACAGTGGCATCTCGGAATATTCACCCTGCATCCGGTAATGAATACAAATGGGAAAGCGTGACTGACTGAGGGTGACGGACACACAGCCCTCTTGGGAAAAGGAATTAAACAGCTTTCAGGAAAATGTACAACATTTAAAAAGCTGAAAAATAAACAGGCCAGGATTTGGAACGAATGATGTGGTGTAAAAATGTGGAACGTTAAGAAGAAAACACACACGCTTTATGTTGCCACGTCAATAATTATTATCAAGATATGATTTGGAAATATAATGTAATGTAATCCAATAATGAATTATATATCCTTAAATTCAGAAGTTTCTTATACTTCAGTAGGAGGCAGAAGTTTGTATTATTTTCTTAACTTTTAAATATAAAAGAAATCGTTTTGATCTTTTTTAAATGCAGATGCCTGCCAGTATGGTGTATGTTTTTGAGCACAGTCGGGATGGGATGTCGTCTATCCAGGACACGGCGCGCTGGACCTCTGCTGAGTGAGAGTGAAATCGCTGACCACGCAGAAAGAGCCTCAAGAGCACTGTGGTTTTATCATCCATCTTTAATTCGAAATGTTGCCCCCCCCCCCAGCATGAAGCAACACCGTGATCCTCCTGCTGCCTTTATCGGCTCCCAGCAGCGGGTCGGGTCATAACTTTCGACCCACTTGCTCTGTTCGTCCAGACTTTATGGATTGGAATTAATAGCGAGCATGTCACCGGAGGCTGGGAAAATCGTCCAATCACATGGCCCCAGACGGACGGCGCTCTATGGGCCGTAGATCTTGAGAACGGACCAAATCACATGTCCCCCACATTCTCACATCGGTGCTGTCCGTCATTCCGAGGATGGCACCCCGGAATATGGGGAAGAAGACTAATGGCATGATAAAAACAAGCCAGACCTGATCTTTTCGTCCATGAGGTAATGTGAGTGACTAACTGCACAGAGGGCCCCTGTCCTAATTATTAAATGAACAAGTTCCTTATTTAAGAGATGCTGAAGCAGCATGTTCTGCTCACCAGCCAGCTAGCTGTGATCTTCTGACTACTACATAGCTAACACTATAAGGTGGGGGCAGGAGTGACTTTTTAAGTGGGGCCCCAGACATAACAAACTGGCCCCTGGATGGTGCTGTCTGTGACTTTTGGACAAAGATTTCAGGACATCTGTGAAAAGAAACAAACAGAGGAAAATTCTTTTGAGGTGTTCAAGCCACTTAGCAGGTAGGACCCACTTTGTTAGGTACACTAATGTAGCACCTGGTAAGACTCCATTTTGTCTCCAGAACCTCTTCCAGGGCTGATGGGATCTGTGTAGAGGAGCCTTTCTGCTCACCACTGTGGTGCTGAGCTGTTATTTTTGCACTTGTGGCCTTCATGTTAGCTTTAACAAGTCTGGCCATTCTCCTCTGAACTATGTATTTTCACCCATAGATCTGCCACATTCTGAATGTTTTATGTTTACTGCACCATTCTCAGTAAACTCTACACACCGTAGTGTGTGCGTATCCCACAATGGTGGCTGTTTCTGAGATGCTGGAACCAGAATATTTGGCACCAACAATCACACCATGTTTAAAACCACATAGCCATTCAAATACTAACCTAAACAGTAGCTGAACCTCCTGACCCTGTCTGTGTGCTGTATATATTCAGTCACCTGTGATGCCAGTCCATCAAAGGACAGGGGACACCCTGGATGAGATGCCAGTCCATCACAGGGCACAAGGCAGAGAACACCCTCAGCAGGGTGCCCGTCTATTCTAGGGGATGAAGCAGGGGGTCACCCTAGGTGGGAGGCCAGTACATCACAGGGCACGAGGCAGGGGAACACACTGGATGGGATGCCAATCCATCACAGGACACAAGGCAGGGGACACCCTGGGCGGGATGCCAGTCCATCACAGGACACAAGGCAGGGGACACCCTGGGCGGGATGCCAGTCCATCCCAGGGCATGAGGCAGGGGACACCCTGGATGGGATGCCAGTCCATCCCAGGGCACGAGGCAGGGGAACACACTGGACAGGATGCCAATCCATAATAGGACACAAGGCAGGGGACACCCTGGATGGGATGCCAGTCCATCACAGGACATAACTCCATAATCAGAGGACTGATTGGCTGAAGAGTCCTCACACCTGGGTTTGAACAGCTGACCAAAAAGTTATCCCAAAAACCTGCATACACACTGGCCTTTTGTGGATAAGATTGCCCACCCCTGCTCTAACGCTCAGAATGTGAGGAGTTCCAGTTTCCATTCTCTGTACCATTAACCCAATCTGACTGATCAAAGTCTCTCAAAATCTCTCGTAGTCTCTCAGATAGGGCCAATAGCAAAGATACAAAGCGAAAACCAGGAAACAGTAACATGATGAACTGTCAGCAGATGGATTTCAGATGCAGCAGTCCAGCATTTTCCTGTGTTCCTGAATTCACCTGACAGGAAACGGGATGAGTAACAAGAGAGCAACTATGATACTCCAACAATGCTAAACCCATCCTATGAGTCATCGTTTGTGCGCCAAGGTCGCCTTCACAAAGTTGCTGTTGTCTCTGGCAGTTCGACGACTTCCGCAGGGCAGAATAAAGGCGTCCTTCAGCTCCTCCATGCCTTTTAACACGAAGTGACCAACATAGGAGCCCAATCATTGCTATTGGATGCCGTGTTAAGTTGTTACCATAACAACTGGAGCATCCCACACAACTGTACATTCATTTCTACTAACATTACCTTTTGGTGGGGGGGGGGATATTCATTTGTCTATCTTTCCACTTCTTAAAGTGGGTTTATTTCTCGATCGTCTTACCACCTTATTTTATCTTAGCAATGTTGGCTGAGCAAGGGTGGCTGAAACAGAAGGTCTTACTGTTTCCAAGTCATTTTCTGGAAAAGTAGAGGTCCCAGACTGCAGACCATGTTAGGCTTAATGCACGACAAGCCATACAGTATAAGTTTTGCAATGCATGGCGGAGGCAAAGACCAAGACAGGACTGTGTTCTTTGTAATAATTTCTTTGCTTCTATAGTTTCTGTCAATTTTAAATTGTGTTCTACATGTGGAATTTTAAGTAATGGTGGTTATAATTATTATTATTAAGATATTATAATCATGCATTGATTTTTTTACTGTGATTCACATGGTTGGCACTATGTATGTGGTTATAGAAAATTAATCAATACCCTGCTGATCAATCAAATTGGAGAATTCTACAGTACTGCAGTAAAATGTTATTATAACCCTCAAGGATCAGAGATCCTGGGGAAAGGACCAACAGCATTCACCACAACGGGGGGATATAGCCAGATGCAGGAGACTCTAAGGGAATGATGACTTTTACCACCACGTTATTGCGGCTTTCCGAAAGCAGAGCCAAACAGAAGCATTTGAATGCTGTCAGTGGATTCTATAACCTCCCAAGGCAATTCCTGCATGATAACAGGTGGTTTTGGAGATCATAAAATGCCTCTTTCAGTCACTATACAATAGCAGGTGTTTTTCTTGCTATTAAAGCCACTAGTTGATTCAATGCTTGCAGATGGCAAGCTGATTGGTTGATTGTGATTAGGGACTAACAGTTTTAATTGTAAGGCACATTCTGAAAGTTAAGGGCAATTCTGCAAGCTCAGGTCACATAACTGTGTGTCTTTGGACTGTGGGAGGAAGGGAGAGTACCCAGATGAAATCCCTGCTACATAGACAGAACATGCAATCTTCACACACATGGAGCGTGGGGGCGAGATTTGAGTCCCCAACCTTAAGAAATATAAGGCCACGTTCAGAGCCACTGTATCACCCTGAGGCCACAAACAGCACTCACCATATCATGTTCATTACAATACTGTTTCGGCCCATTGGGGAATGATATTTCATCCACAAAATGTACGATAAATGCACCTCATAAGCCAGGGCTATTCAAATCGCGGTCCTCAAGGGCCGAGCCCTGCTGATTTCCCAGCCTTCCCTTACCTGGGAACCAGGTGTGAAGCCTCTTGGTCAATCAGATTTAGTAATTATTAAACTAACTGCCTGGGAGAACTGAAAACAAGGCCTGGATTTGGAATCGAGGGCCAGATTTGAAGAGCCCTGACGTAAGCTAAGTATATAGAGAGATACTTTATTGTCATTGTAAGTACAATGAGATTTAGTTTCGAACACGCCAGCAGATGCACAGTATATTTACAATTAAATAGATTCGAGGCATAAATAGAATGGGAGAGTATGTACAG
>JAAGVU020000089.1:1292208-1303571 GCA_011763525.2 Mormyrus iriodes | reverse complement strand
TGAGCTCAGTTTGCTGTGCGGTACAGTGCCAGGGTGAAACCTAGCGCATTACTGAGCTGAGTTTGCTGTGCGGTACAGTGCCAGGGTGAAACCTAGCGCATTACTGAGCTCAATTTGTTGTGCGGTACAGTGCCAGGGTGAAACCTAGCGCATTACTGAGCTCAGTTTGCTGTGCGGTACAGTGCCAGGGTGAAACCTAGTGCATTACTGAGCTGAGTTTGCTGTGCGGTACAGTACCAGGGTGAAATCTAGCGCATTACTGAGCTGAGTTTGCTGTGCGGTACAGTGCCAGGATGAAACCTAATGAAGGCTATAGTCGGGTATCAGACAAAATCATTTTTTCATATGGATCAGTTTTTTTTTGTTGCGTTTAGTTGTGAAGCTACAACCTACGCAGTGTTAATCTAATTTTAAATGATGAAATCTTTATTATTTAAAAATCTTTCTTACATCGCATCTTTTGACAATGTGACTATTGCTTGTGTGGACCCCCGCGACCCTGCTTAGGACAAGTTGGTACAGGAAATGGATGGATGGATGTTTACCGCTTAAACGTACAGTACACACATGCATTAAGAGGCCAAAAGCAGAAGGGAGCTGATATGAACAGACTGCAATACAGAAACATCTGTAGTTTACACAATATGGCTGCTGCATGTGTCCCCATTGTGATGTGGCAATGCCCATTGCAGGGTACGTACATTGGTGTAACTCTCTGTGGAAGTATCTCTGGGTTATATAGCATACTTCATGTAACATTTATGCCTGAAACTATTCCTATATCAGATGTGTATTATCCAGTAATACATTGAATCTGTGCAACATTTATGTCAAAGGCTTTCCCTTGGTTTCCTGAAACCATCATAAAAGCAGATTAATCTGCTTTTTCAGCTATAAAGAAATTGGCAGAATAGTTTTAAATTTTTTTGTTTATAGCTCTGTTTGTTGTTATCATAGTTGGGGAAAAACCTTTGAAATAACTGATGGAAAGATTAATGGATGTTAAATACGTCTGTAACAGAAGACCCATAACCTTGTGTAGAGCATTAAAATATACCCACATCCCTGCTTTCAATGTCATATGAAAAATAGACATTTAGCTTTGCACATTTTGACATTTCCAAACAAGAAGCCTCACAGTGATATTTTCTTTTGATATGTACAGTGAAGCGTTTCATCTGTCGTGTCTGTTACCTTGTTAAAATGTTCAGTGAGAAAATCATCAGTCTTGTTTACTTTGAGACCGAGGAGAATAACACAGCATACCTGGGTGATGTCAGAAATGTGTATTATTCGATCATTTTACAGGAGTGAACTGTGTGCTTTATTAGTTTTTAAAGGCAGACAGCATGACACCTGAAGGGAGTACAGAGCATAGGTGACCAGTAACTGTTTAGAATTTTGTTTCCCTTGTCGTACCTCAGGGCCAGTCAATCCTCTGGGCGACATTGGTGGCTGCCTATGGCGCCATCTTCTGAGGGGGTGTAGACTAAGCTAGCCAATTTCACTTTGCCTTGGACAGAGGGCACCGGTGATGATGCTTGCCTAAGGCACCACATCAGCTAGGACCTGGCATACATTAATGTTGGCGTCCCTTTACTCAATAACTAGTATTAATACAAAGGTATGCATGTGTATCAAGGCACGTATTATATATGTCCCAAACGTACTCTTAGGTGGTTCCCAGCAGATACTTGCATAAGAACCAGTAGATGCTCAGTCCAATTGTACGTTGGGAATCAATTCACGAACAAGACGAACACATGACCTGGAAGTCGATGTTTTGATTGAACTAACAGTCTTTGCTGAGTGCCCTCCCTCTTCGCTGTGTCTCAAACGGAAAGGCCTGTCCTTAAGGACAAACAGCAGCGGGCACAGGGCGCATACGGATCCCTGAACGCATTCATTTCTGAGATCCCATCAGAAGCCGCTGGCTTCAACAGCTCCCAGAATGCCACAGCTGGGCTGAGATTGCTGGTCTATGGACTATTGCTAGTGTAGCCAAGCAGCTGAATGGCAGATATGTGGTTGGCTTGGGTGGAATCTCCTCGATGCATATACCTGAATGTTTGGGTCACAGGGGCAGGAGCTGAGATTGCGTTTCATCACCTGTTCTAAGCTAAGAATGCGCCTTAGGTAAAAGGACCAGGGATGTCGAATGCGCACGGGCGAATCACCCATAAAGTACCACCAACGCTGCTAACGCTGCTACTGCCACTAACGCTGCTACTGCCACTAACGAAAATAAGCACACTCAGGCTCATCTGTGTCCCTGAGTCGCGGCTTTTATGTTGACCTCGCTCCCGTGTCAGGGAGGCTCCTCGTTGTCGGTGCTGTCCTGACTTCCTGTTCAACTTGTCTAACTGTCAAATTGATTTTTCCAAATCGCGTCTCTGAAATGTTAGAAATGCTCTTGAGGAGTCAGCCTGTGTGTAAGGATGGTGGGATGTGCTCTAGCATAGATTTATTTGAACTTTTACTGTATCTCTCCACAGCTCAATACTGTTGCCTTCTCTTTCACGACCCAGATTCTGTTCGGCCTCCTGGAGAGCCCAATCAAAGACCCGATTCACGGATTTTCTCTGGAAATTCTCAATAAATGTATAACATGCATTTCTTACAAATAAATTGTCAGGATGAGGAGTTGAAGTGAGTGCTCTGACGGGATGCATTTTAAGAGGGTCTGTGCTGAATGCCAAAGTAAGAAGTCCTGTGACTTGGGACATTGATTCCAAAGACCTGATTTAGGCTGATTGATTCTTGGTTGAAGATTCTTGCGGTAAGCAAAGTCAAAGCAGAAAGAAATGTGACTGTTGACTCAGAGACCGTTTATTAAACTGTATTACTGTGGCTGAATTTCTAAAATACGTAAAAACTAAAAAATGTATATAGTTTCACATACCAATATATTCTGCAAGGTTAAAGAAAAACAGTTATTGGAGGTTAATTTCTCATGAATAAGACTATAAGTACAAAAGGAAACTGGATTAACCATGTATGCATAAATAAATATTCCATTTTATAAAGAGGAAAAACAATTTAGCTTAATAGCTTTAAAGACACATTAAGTTTTCTAATAACATTGTCAAGCAATGGCTGGGATGAATAATTGTTGTTTTGGCTTAATGATCATCAGGGAATACAGGAAGTATATTTACATGACTGTGATCTAGCATTAATGAAAGCAGGATTAAACAGAGACCCATTCCTGCGATTTTTCCTGTGATCCTGATCCTGCAGGTGGAGATTGACCTTGGATATATCTCCTGTCGCGCATCTGGTCCCTGGAACAGATGTGTTCCCTGTTGGGAGCAACGTGTGCAGGTGTGTCACACTAATGACGCAACAAAATGTGGCAGGTGTCAGTCACGGCCATTTAGGACAGAGGCGGGCATCAGTCACGGCCATTCAGGACAGACGCGGGCATCGGTCACGGCCATTTGGGACAGAGGCGGGCGTCGGTCACAGCCGTTTGGGACAGAGGCGGGCGTCAGTCACAGCCATTCGGGACAGAGGCCGGCGTCGGTCACGGCCATTTGGGACAAAGGCGGGCGTCGGTCACGGCCGTTTGGGACAGAGGCCAGCGTCGGTTACGGCCATTCAGGACAAAGGCGGGCGTCGGTCACGACCGTTTAGGACAGAGGCGGGCATCAGTCACAGCCATTCAGGACAAAGGCGGGCATTCGTCACGCTGTTTGGGACACGGTCACGGCCATTCGGGACAGAGGCGGGCATCAGTCACAGCCATTCAGGACAAAGGCGGGTGTTGGTCACGGCCGTTTGGGACAGAAGCGGGCGTCGGTCACGGCCACTTGGGACAGAGGCAGGCGTCAGTCACAGCCATTTGGGACAGAGGCAGGTGTCGGTCACGGCCATTCGGGATAGAGGTGAGCGACGGTCACGGCCATTCGGGAGAGACGCAGGCGTCGGTAACGGCCATTCGGGAGAGATGCAGGCGTCGGTAACGGCCATTCAGGACAGGGGCAGGCGTCGGTCACGGCCATTCGGGACAGAGGCGGGCGTCGGTCACGGCCATTCGGGACAGAGGCGGGCATCGGTCACGGCCATTCGGGAGAGACGCAGGCGTCGGTCACAGCCATTCGGGACAGAAGCGGGTGTCGGTCACGGCCATTCAGGACAGAGGCAGGCGTCGGTCACGGCCATTCGGGACAGAGTTGGGCGTCGGTCACGGCCATTCGGGAGAGACGCAGGCGTCGGTCATGGCCATTCGGGACAGACGCAGGCATTGGCCACGGCTGTTTGGGACAGAGGCGGGCGTTGGTCACGGCCATTCAGGACAGAGGCGGGAGTCGGTCACGGCCATTCGGGACAGAGGCGGGCGTCGGTCACAGCCATCCGGGACAGAGGCAGGTGTCAGTCACAGCCATTCTGGACAGAGGTAGGCGTCGGTCACGGCCATTCGGGACAGAGGCGGGCGTCAGTCACAGCCATTCAGGAAGGAGGCGGGTGTCGGTCACGGCCATTCGGGACAGAGGCGGGCGTCGGTCACGGCCATTCAGGACAGAGGCAGGTGTTGGTCACGGCCATTCAGGACAGAGGCAGGCGTCGGTCACAGCCATTCGGGACAGAGGCGGGCGTCGGTCATGGCAATATCACTTGTTAAAAAAATATATTAGCTAGGGAATAGCATATAAAATATTTAAAATAATAATAATTAAAACATTTAGTACATTTAGTTTTGTAAGAATGACAATAATGAGACAATGTATAGTTGGACTGGTATAGCATTTAAAATTTGGCATTAAAACTTCCTGATGGAATTCTATCAGCGTTTCTGCCTGGGTGTGTATAAAAAAATCCATCCATCCGTCTTGCATTTTATCCTAAGCAGGGTCATGGGCGACCTGTACCCTTTCCCAGGCAGCATAGGACACATGGCTGGGCTCCACTAGAGGACAGGGTGGACAGGATTACCCGTATCAATTCAATCGACAAAATCATCTGTATCCGTGTCCAGAATGGGCGGGTTTGATATCGGATATATGCCTGGTATAACCAGGAAGTTTGCAATTTTGTGGACATTCCCATATGGAAAAGTCTTGTAAGACTACATATTACACGTATTTGTTTTATTCTTGCTTTTAGCAAGCAAGCCCACTCTTTTCTGCGCAATAATGTTAGCATGCCCAGGGGGGTTGGGCCCCCAGAGGTTTTTTTTCTCCCTACTTGGGAGTTTTTGGCTCCTCTCCTCCGTTGTCATCTGGCCTTCTTTCTTTCTTTAGTTAATTTCTTTCTTTCCTTTTTCCCATGTTATATTGCTCTTGAAGTACAAGTAAAGTGCTTTGTGGTGACACTCGCTGGGAAAAGTTCTATATAAAAATAAATTGAATTGAATTGAGGTTTATATCAAGGCGTTTTGTCCAAAGTGACGTACAGGTAAGGCAAACAGCACATTGCAAAGGTACATCTACCATGGAGCTGACTAGGCGCCAGTGCAGCGCGGCTGAGCTCCAATGAGTGCCCAGGCAGACGTGTAAGCAGGACAGGAGCCCCAGCTACACACCATCTTCCTGCAAAACAATGGCAAACTCGCGCATCAAAAGAGGCATTTAACTGCCGAACACGGTCTAGGATAAATGTCTACAGTCATGGTTTAAAACGGGACATTCATTATGTCCTCATTAAATCCAGCACAAAGGCTAATGGACTTTCTCAGTTAAATACTCAGGATGACATCGTGTGAATTTGAGGTGATATTAAGAGACTGGTTGTAGATTCCAATCAGGTTTTTAATGCTACGACCGTGCCATCAAATACTTTCTTGTATGATAATTTTAATTTATTCCGTGCTATTCGATTAGTGGAGTTTTTAGTAAATCAGTTATTTAATACCCACACAGTCACATGCAGCTGGTTGGTTGTCAGTAACTTATATTATGCCGTTTTCGGTTTTGACTTCGCTGAAAGTAGGAAACTTACTTACAGAGCATGTAGTGGTCATCAGCTGGCATCACTGCGCACTTTCGCTGCCTCTGACATTGTAGCAGCTTCTTTCTCTAAAGGCTTTACATGAATTTCTTTTCACTGCAATTTCATCACAGAAGTGTGATGGACTTTCTGTGAGTGCTGGCCACATTTGTGATGTTTCCTTTCGGCAACATCTTGTTCCCTCTCGTCGCCTCCTGTCTGCGGTGTAATGTATTGCGGTAATGGTGCTCTGATCATTACAGCGCACTGGGCTGAGCCGACATAGGTGACATTACTGTGGGAGGGCAGGGTGCCATTTAGACATGCGGGCACAACTGCAGCTCTGCATGACCTGAACGGCATGAGATTAACACCTGAAACAGTACGACGAATTTCCATCCCGCTAAGTGCTTTAATAAAGAGCTTCAGTTGAGCAAGAACCAGGGTACCTAATATCCCTCAGGCTCATCTGTGTCCCTGATTTAAAAAAAAATTTAAAAGCCCGTCTGGGTGGTCCCAAAATAAGGAGAAAATTAAATCCCTTGCATGCCTCATTGGGGTACTTTGCATCTAATTATGGCTCGTCCGTGTGGTTTGCACTCTGGCAGTAGCTATTCTCCCTGGTCCTGTTGTCTCAGTAGTGGATTAGGATCTACACTGAACTGATCTGAGACCAGACAAAGTGAGTGTGATCTGCCCCATTTGCAGTCTGTGTCTTGTTTTCCACTGCTTTGCGTGCTGTGGGGAAAGTGACGTTCCTTTGTGTATGAATCCACGCTCCCACTCTGCACTAGTCCCTTCTCTTACTGCCACCATCGCTTGGAGACACCTTGACGGCTGGTTCCTTTCTATTACAACTTACCTTACTGCATATGCAGCCTCTCAAAGACCCAGACAGAACAGTAATACACTTCACATTTTCCATGTTAGTGTGCCATTCAGCAATATATTATACACTATAAACTTGTACTCAGTCTTGTGGGACAGTGGTGGCTCCAAGGCTAGGGATCTGTGCCGGCAATCGGAAGGTTGACTTTTCAAATTCCATGAATTCCAGGAGTGATTCTACTCCATTGAGCCCTTGAGAGAGGCCCTTAATCTGCACTGCTTCATCCTGGGTATGATGTTAATCTACATCCAACCCTGCAAGCAGGTCCTCCAACTTACAGGGGAAAATTGGAGGCAGGATTGGCGCTCCAGCCACCAGAAATAGCTTCACACCGTTCCGTTCGAACCCGGGTGCCGCTGACGTATCACCGGCTGCAGCTGGGTTCTCATTCCTGCGGTGGCTGTGACGACACGCTGTATCAGCATGTGCTCCTTACCTCTCCTCTCTAATGAGGTGTATCACAACCCGGTCCTTGGGAACCCACAGACAGTCCATGTCTTTGCTTCCTGCCAAAGCAGTAACATGCATTTTCATTGTCCTCAGTATATCATTGCTATACTTCTGTCCAAAAATAACGTTTGGCCCTGTAGACCTTTGTCTGATCAGCACTGAGCTTATGAACCGAGCTGGTTTGAGAGCAGCTGCCGCGTGAGGGAACACTCCTTAGAGGCTGTTGGGTAGCTGCTGTTTTCAAGACTGCAGCCTGAGCATTCAGCCCTGCACTCGTACCCTCCCAGTGTGCCTGTGGCCTCTCACTCGCATTCCGGTAGGGCGCACGGAGAGGGAACCTCACAGGCACTGCCAGTGATTTTCTGAAGGCCAGGGCCCAGGCTCCTCTTTAGTCACTTGTGGAATTTACCCTGAACCCACTCCATTGCAATATGACTACGGTCCTCCCACTTCATCTGTGACTGGCCACAGATGCTGAAAGTATGTGTGATGCGTGATTCTGCTCTGTATCATGGTGCAGGCTCCTCTCAAGGCCTGGAATGTGGGGACAGTAGGTTAAATTACCACGGTACAGGCAGCAGGGCAGATAAACAGACACTTTTCTACTTATCCAGCTGCGAAGCTCAGCCAGTCACAGCCAGCTTGTGGTAACAAGGTGCCTGGCTGTGTGATCTTCTATAGCAACGTCCTCAAGCATCACTAGATATCAACAAGCTCTACGCTCTACAACGTTCTTTGTTGCTAAAGCTGAAATTAGAAGAGCATGATTGTACAGCAGGCTGCCCTGTGACCTCACAGTCCAGGAATGGCTGTTCGCTTCTGTGTGTGCATTATGTATGTCCTCACAATGTTTTGTGACTTTCCTTCTACAGTCCAAACGCATGCAGTTAGGTAGATTGTGCATGTTATTGTCTGTGTGTGTGTGTGTGTGTGTGTGGGTGTGTACCCTGTGATGGACTGTGTCCTGCTGTCCCATACTTTGCCTGGCTGTACTCCTTCCCAAATCCTAGTACCCCTTTTGTTCTCCCATTTGCTCCCCTCGGGCTATAGCCACAATGGCTACCTTTTGTTTTCATTCCTTTCCACTCTTTGGTTCATCCTAAATCCCCCATCTCCACATAGCCTTGCTGGTTCTGGTCCCAGTGGAGAAAGTCCCATGATGTCATCTGTACTCTTCTCATGGGGCTAGTGGTGATGTTGCTCAAAAATGTTTGTTGTGGTGGGATCGTTTGTGATGACTGTGCCGTTTCAGCCGGCTTCTCCCCGGAAAAGCCCCTGGGGACAGTGACATCCATGCGGATGTAGCGTCTCTTGGGAAAGCGCTGCAGGCTGATTGCCTCCCATGGATCGTAGGAGCCCCTGACAGAGTACTCCCCCGCTTAGTCTCAGCAGTAACATTCCTTGGGTCCAACCTCAATTTTCAGGGGAGAAATAGGAAACAGAGACTGAAAGAAACCGGTTGTTCTTTTTTATAGCTACATTGTATAAAAACACTGTATAATATAATTTGAATCTCATGGCTTCATGAGCCAATTTGTCCTGGGCAGTTAGCTGAGTATTAGAACGTGTTCCTTCTGATTTGCCTTTGAACGCTGCATGTGCACTGCAACGGGGCTGGCTGACACTGGCTGACGGGAAATTGTACTGCTGATGGCTGGGCTTGGTGAGCTTCTCTAGACAAAGTCAATTTGGCTGGTATAAATGAATAAATTATATCAGTATGAGATCAATGACATGTTCATGCATTAAGCCATATACTGTACCCCGCGTGAGGGAGCTTATTAGAAAGGCTTGCTGGATATTCTATTTTTGACATATCAGCCTTCAGTGAATATTGGCTGTGCTCATGAATATTTCTAATACAATATTAATGTGAATATTATCATCTCTTAAAATGTAATATGTGTCTCTCTGTGTTATATTAATTTCAACCAATCAACCAATGATTAAATTTCTCTCTGTCCTTGAATATATATCATAATCCCAGACAGGTCAGAAACATACAGTGCACCTGCACTTTTCAATATATAAAATGGCCCCCCACTTCTGAACTCCATTTTGAGGATTTATCAGTTTTTGTGTTCTCCTTGTGTCTGTAGAAGAGTGTGATGTAACAGAACATGCTGTAGCTGAATTTCGGGGCACCTCTCACTATATGAACAGCCTCCTGCCCACCAGAGGCTGCTTTTCCCCACTAACAGCAGCATCTCTGTGCTTCTGCTGCCCGTCGCGGATCGGCATTAACAGCTGCCTGCCTACCGTCCTTTCCTCCTGCAGAGCTGTGCCGCTACACATCTCGGGCCAGATTAAAGCACATTATATTGGGCCCACAACCCAGATCGATCCAACTATGGTCTAAATTGGAATCATCCTGACTCCCCCCGGCCCCATACGGCACCCCTGAATCTGAATGTTAGGCACTGTTTTTCAGCCACACATTTCCTGCCAAATACTTATATTTTTGGATTTGATCTGTTCCTTAAGTCTGTCTTTAAGTGGAATTTTGTATGTATGTTGGAGCAGTATTGTACATAATAATAATAATAATAATAATAATAATAATAATAATTCAGTAATAATAAATGTAACTATATACAGTACTGTACCACGAGCTGACAAATTGCTGAAGCTGGGCAACGTTTTCACGGGCGTCACAAAGTAGCGCGTGCGTTTGTTAGTTATTACGAACCATTGTATTTAAAATTTTTTATATAAAAGGCTTTACGGCAGTCCGTTCGTAAGTACAAGTAGTCCGACGTTCTTAACTTGGGAGCTGCCTGTACTCACAACAGGCCTCCCACGACCTTAAGCCCCTCTGTGTTAATTCTGAATACTTTTAAAACTTTATCAGATCTCTTTTACAATCCAGCCTTTTGCTGGAGGTCAGATCAGCGATTGTGCTGAAGCGGTTTTTACGGCGTTTCCTGAATATAGTAAAGTGAGTCTTTGGTAGCTCCCTGTGGGTGTTATGTGTCTTGTTTTGTTTTTTTGTTTACACTGCATTGTCCCCCATTGCACCGGAAAAGCACGTGGGAGTACGATGCCCTGTCTGCTGCCTCTCTGACTTCCTTCCCTGCTCAGTAATAGCGTACACCCTTAACATATTTTTAGCTATATATATATATAGCTATATACATACATATATATATATGTTAAATAGTTTTATTCGCTATCTTGGCTTTTTCTGTGAATTTTGCCTGTGCTGCTATGTTTACATGGGTAATTAAGAGGCTTTTAATTGAACATCCAGTAAATCGACCCGTCTTTGTGATGTAGACTCAGTGTGAACTGGGAAGGTTGCAGATTTAAGCACATCAGCGCTCCCAGTAGCCAGCTCTCCTACTCGCCATTAATCCCAATTAGTGCCCCTGAACTTGGTAATGGTGTGGTGATCTTGGAGGACGCTCCTTTATATAACTCGCAGTAGGATTAAAACGCTGCAGTCTTGTGGAGTGATTATCTTAATGGAGTGTCTGTCCTTACCTCCTAGCGACTCAAATGCCAGAGGGCTTTCCTAGAAAATATTGCTATCATCCAGTCATAGAGTACACATTGTTCTTGTAGAACTGGCAGGGAGTTCTGTATGAGACAAAGGCTAAGCTGTAACAGACCTACAGGTACTAATAGCATTAATGAAAAAAAATCTGACCAATGAACATAATGAGAGAGATGCTTCCGTCAGTAGTATCCCGTATATGGAGCTCCTCTCTTCTCTGCTGCTTAATTTCTTTTTTAGGCTTTTCAGTTAAAAGCTTCATCAGCTGGCATTAATTGTGTATTTTACCTATGCAGCCAATAGGGGGCTCTGGCTGTTACCTCTTGACTATACGCATTCTAAGGGCAAATGAGCCTGCAGAGCACTGTTATTTGTTATGGATAGAGGGAGACCCTTGGCAGAGCACAAATGCTGTGCATGACGTGGCTCCTCAGCGGGACTACCTGCCGTGTAAATACAGTGATCACATGACGTGGCTCCTCAGCGGGACTACCCGCCGTATAAATACAGTGATCACATGACGTGGCTCCTCAGCGGGACTACCCGCCGTATAAATACAGTGATCACATGACGTGGCTCCTCAGCGGGACTACCCGCCGT
>JAAGVU020000089.1:1249625-1261124 GCA_011763525.2 Mormyrus iriodes | reverse complement strand
ATGTTGATTGATCCCTAAAGCTTTGCTTCTGTCACTGGTCTTTGCTACAGTGGCTCCATCCATCCATTTTCCAGAACTGCTTATTCCATTTCGGGTCGCGGGGGGCCCGGAGCCCACCCCGGAGGCCACAGGCACAAGGCAGGGAACAACCCAGGATGGGGTGCCAACCCACCGCTGGGCACACTCACACACCAGCCACACACACGCATACCTATGGGCAATTTGGCAACTCCAATCAGCCTCAGCATGTTTTTGGACCGTGGGGGGAAAACCGGAGGAAACCCCACGATGACAACATGCAAACTCTACACACATGGAACCCGGGCGGAGATGTGAACCCTGATCCCAGAGGTGAGAGGCAACAGTGCTAACCACTGCACCACCGTGCCACCCCTACAGTGGCTCCACGAGGGCGAATTTATCATCAATAGACAAAGAGAGAAACACAGAAGGACCACATGGGGTCAAAAACAAGGCAAGGTGAACACAAGAAGAGAGTAATTATTAGCAGGACTGGGAAACCACAAGACCAAACAAACACAGCAACAACCACAATGGCCAATGGAGGAACAGAACAAAGGCAGGCACAAAAACACCCTGATAACAAGACTAGACGAGGAACAGGTGAGAACCATAACCAATTAACCAATCACTAAAGACTTGGGGCAACAAGGAACAGCTGAGGTTATTGCAATAAACAGGCACAAGAGACTAGAAAACTTTAACAAACACTAAGGGTTTCTGACACTGGGAACGCAAGTGAAACAGAACATAACTAAACTAAATGAGGACAGGCAAACCATTAACACAGACAAAATAGCAAAGACCTATATTACAATACAAGAACCCAAAATATCAAACTCATGACAGAAGGGAGGCCTGTCTCTAAGCCACACATTCAGCACATTCAGCCACACGGGGGCCCAGTGAGCAGGGAATCACTTGGACAACACCAAGCGGGATGGCCAGCGGGAACTGGGACGGACAGGTACCAATCTGAACGCCTTTCACAGTAAGCAAGGCACTGGAAGTTGTAGCTGGACGTCTCTTATCTGACTTATATTGCATTCCTCCACCTATAAGCCCTTATTTGTGTTGTTCATTTGCTGATTTTTCTTAGACGCTTTTCCTTTTTCCTCAGAGTAACTACTGTTCGTTTGTCACATGTAACATCTAAATTAATTAATAGAATGTTTGCTGTAGAGAACTCATTGTAATCCAATTATTACAGTGTGTAATCCACAAGTACTAAGGAGCAGATGGAACATCAAAGCATGCTGTACACATATAGTGGAAGAATATATATTATATGGTTAGAAAACTCAATCTGGTGTTTATAGGCATAACATATTCAATAAACATCCAGCCGCTAGTCAGTTTATTAGGTACAGCTGCCCACGAAGGCCCACAGCCTGCCTCTCCGCACAGTGAGCCTTATGGCTGCAACTGAATACATGCAGCACGCAGACAGGGCCAGCAGCTTCACCTACTATGCCACTATGCAGCTAAGAGCCCTGATATATGCGGTTTTCAGCATAGTGTGATAGCTGGTGCCATGCGGGGTGGCTGGGGGCTCTGAGAAATCACTGTCTTTCTGGGATTTTCTCATACTGCATGTTTAGAATTTACAGAGTGTGGTGGGGCTGTAACGAGAGACTCCAGAGGGGAATGACCAGACCCATTAATGCTAACGGGAGGGCTGGAAGTGTGAAAATGACATCCTGGTATTTCAGTGGCCTTTAAGCATTACTCAGAGAAATGTAGCTGCATGGTATTTTTAGTCGTGCTGCTTTTCTGTACCTTTTACCATCAGCACATGTATTCTATAGGACCTCCAACAGAATAAGGAAGTTTTATCAAATAATTTATACTTTTGGATAATAAAAAAGGTAAATTAAAAATAAATAGGAAATACTCCAGTGCTATTTTGGTAATTTCATGATGCATGGAAAGGGTTAGTAACAAGGTAAACATGTATTATAAGGTAGTAAACAGAAACTTAACATGCTGCTCATATGTAAACTAGCCAATAAAAGCTGTGAGACAACCATGAGCAAATGACTTAGGGGTGTGAATGGCAAACAGACTGATCTGTGAATGTTATTGGTGCCCATGCTTACACACCCACTGACAGACACTTTCATTCTGTTGCTAATTGAGTTCTGTTAGAACCGCAGTGACAATAAGACAAAACATGTACAACAGAAACGCTAAGGGATAACGAAGGAGACCGACACGAAGTCACACCGAGCTCTTGCTGGCAAGGCGGAGAAGAATCAGAAGGGGGGTGTTTAACACACCACGCGACCCGTCTGCATGTTTGGTTTGCAGATGTAGTGACCCTTCCATTCTTGTACTGGTCCGAGGGCCACAGCAACTTTACACCAGGGCAGAAATGCTCTTGCTCTCAGACAGAAATAATTGAAAGGAGAAGAATCTGGCATCTGATCTGCTTCGACATGCCATCAAGCTGTTTAAAGCACATTGTGCCGGTGAACCTGCTGCACTCATTACTGTCAGGCATTAGTGTCTTTGGAATGTGGGCCCAGAAGGAAACATCTGATCTCTGTGAGTCACAATCCAATTAGAAAGTCAGGCACACTGTAATTGCCAGATTTAAAAAAAAAAAAAAAAAAAAAAAAAACTTACTGCCATGGTAACTTTTCTTATTACATAATGGAGCTGCTGCAGTCCGGTGGAATGTGTATTTTTTTTTTTTTTTTATAAATAACTAGCTGTTGTCTGACTTTCTGAGAATATCAAGGTAATGTATACATTTACCTTCTATCTGCTTACACAGGCTCACTGGGGGGCCTGTGGCCAATCCCAGGCAGCACGGGATGTAGGCTGGGGTATATACTAAATTGGGAGCCAGTCGATAGCAGGGCACAGACATGCGAGCACACACATGGTCATGACCTCACCATATATCTTAACCGTGTGCCTTTGGACTGCAGTAGGAAGCCGGAATGCTTAGTAGAAACCTGTCCCTCATAGGAGGAACCATGCAACTCACACACACGAGGGAAGGTTCAAACCCGCAACCTGGTATGTGAGCCATCGGATATTATTAAAATCGTGTCTTAGAAGATTCACAGTATACTTATGTATGCAAATGGTTAAGGACAACATATATAAAATGTTTAAAAATAAATGACACCCCCCCCCCCCCAACTGTAAGTGGCTTGCTACTGAATTCCTTGGTTTTGGTCACATGACGAGTGCCCACCCTTCTCTGTTGACCCTGAAAGCTGTCAGCTCAGGACCTCTCCTTGGTAGGACAGCAGAACATTTACAACCATGACCCATAAGCGTTCATGTCATTTTTCCATTTTGAATTAAATGTCTGCCTTGTGCTTCATTCAAAGGAATATATGTTTTCAGTGTCTCATCTAATCTGCATACTAAATGTTTTGTACTAAATAAATCCCTTCAACATATCCGGGGTTTAGCAGATTTTTCATAAATTGGGAAATATTTTGGAGAAGCTGTGTAGGAAACAAGTTCTGTCGGCCACCTGTGAATTTCCTGAACCGCCTTTGATTTAGAAATTACAACTTCAGAAGTAATTACTGTTTAAAAGCTTTTTTGTGGCGTGCTTAGTGCTGAAATTGCTGCTGACATTAGAATAATCATTCTAGGTTAGGCATCACTGGATAGAAAATTTCACCTGGGGTTTGAAATGATTGCTGGACAAAATCACCTTGTACAGGCCTCCCCGTCCTCCTTTCACGGCATAAAGGACGAGTACGTTTAACTATAACCATATCCTCCACCATCCTAAAGCAGGGAATAATATTTAAAAGTTGTTAAAGACTTGTATTATACATTTGTGCAACAGAGAAAATATGATTTTGAGAGTGTGCTTTTCAGTTTAAGAGAACCTGTTAACCTGTGCCTGCGTTTCACCTGCGCACAGCTGTGCATGAACCTGCAATATCAATAGAGGGTTAGAGTCGCATTTTAGTCTTATTTTATGCTCCTTTGAGCCAGTTTTGTAAACAGTGCTACATTTGAATTGATATATTTCTTATGTCTTTGTCCAGGTCACAAATAACGCCCACGTAATTGTCACGGTGCCCGAGCCCAGGTGCACGCTGGCAGGGGTGACACATGTGCCCCCAGAGAGACCAGGTTTATGAGAAACCAACAAGAATACAAAGCAGGCAAGTGTGGAGGTGGAATTTAAAAATAAAACCGCAGCTAGCAGTGGGGCGGTCTATTCAGGGCTTGGTGTGACCGCGGTCTGAGCAGGCTGCTTTCGCTTCCTGCGTTGGCAGTGGGCTTTGGTGTGCCCACGTTCGGGTCGCTGTTGTTTCTGAAAGTCGTAGCCCTACAGGACCAGCAGCAGACGGGCGATGTCGCCATTGGAGGGTGCATGGTTAGTCATCAACCCCAACGGTCTCCAGGAGCGATAATGATGATAGAGCTGCTGATGTTGGTGGTCACACCCTGCTTGATGACCGGGGCTTTCTTCTTCCCTAGTGACGAGTTTCCGTGGTTCCTCCTGGTTGGACTACTGGCCTCCCCTGTGGCCATTGCCAAACTGCAGTATTACCTTGCCTTACTGACTGACCATCGATCGCCTGAGCCAAGAACAAGATGCTGGTGCCCCCACTGTGTGCTCTCCCCGCAGAACAGTGCTGGCCCCCACATGGGCATGTAACAACAAATTATATAATAACTCAAAATGTAACAAATTTTCATCACATAACACAGTGTTATTAAATGCTGAGTGATAAGGAATTATGAAATAACTGCATTATGTGATGAAAATTTGTTACATTTTGTCAAGTTATTATATAATGTGGAATTATTACATAGTTTGGTATTACAGGGCTCATGATGATGGCCCATCCCATCTGCCAGTATATATATTTTGCCTCTGGGGGGCGGCTCAGTGGTGCTGTGGTCAGCACTGATGCCTCATGCCTCTGGGACTAGGGTTTGAGTCGCCTTCACTCCGTGTGTGTGGAGTTTGCACCTTCTTTCCATGTTGTCATGGGGTTTCCCCCCACAGTCCAAAACCATGTTGAGGTGAACTGGAGTTCTGATGGGTTGGCAGCCCGCCCTGGGTTATTCCCTGCCTTGTGCTTGTAGCTTCCAGGATAGGCCCTGGACCCCCTTGACAAAATAGCAAGCGGGAATAGATGGGTGCGTCAGTTACCCATAAATGGTGTTTCTGGACATACCTGCTCCATGCTATCTAAATTGCTTCCTCTACAATCACTTGCCTGCTTGATTCTCCAAATGCCAGGGTCGGTGCCTGTCCATCCCTGTCATATCTGTTTGGCCAGCGGGTGTTGCTACCCGGCGCGGTTATAGCTCAGTTCTTGGCGGCGGTGGAAGTGCACCTTACGTGTCGCTTTCCTTTGCCCCTGTGTTTGCCATTTCCCGGTATTAATGATATGGTTGGCAAACGGTAAGGACAAACCGCCCAGCAGGACACCCACGGAGACACAGGAGCTCGGGGCCCACAGCCTCTCTATCCCACCCATTACCACCGTGTCCAAGATAAAGCTTGGTAATTTACAGCCGGGGGAGGAGAGGCCATTCAGCAGCTGTCACCCCCCTCGCACACATTTCCCCCCCCCCACGGTCCAGAGCTGGAACAAGATGGATGGCTTAGTGTGCTGTGATCTCGCTCTTTGGAGTGCAGTGAGGGACAGAACATTGGACACATTATCGTTCCCTGTTGATGTTGGCCAATGTCGGACAGGAAGTTGTCTTCGTCACGCACTGACACTTTGAAATTGCTCAGGGATATTAATAACACAAGGAAACACAAGCCTGCCTGTTTCCTGTGTAGAAGCTGTAGAAATGTCTGTGGGGCCACATATTAATTATCATAAATATGGGTTCTGGGCTAGCAGTCACATTTTCAGCAGGCTACAAACGTTAATATGAGAAAAATGCAACAAATGAAATTGCCATGGGTGGGCCCCCACGTCCTCTTTTTAAAAGGTGTAGCAGCAAATGGAGGTGATTCCAATGGCTTCATTTTTCTAAAAATTGCTTACAAAATAGCACAGACCGGATCCTTAATTGCTACGCACAGCTGTGGTAATGACCAAACAAACCAAAATAAAATATACAGAGAGAGCTGTTAGGGGTGATATGGGGCCTGCACAGATTGCTGCCGTCCCCACGGGGCTTTCAGGTGTCTGACTGGAGACACCCATACCACAGCAGAAGGTGGTAGCAGGTCGAAAAAAATATCAGCCACTGGTCCAAACTTGTGGCTGTTTAGCGAGTTCTCAGTCTCTGAGCATAGCGGGCACTGAATCCGTAATCGTATTTTTAATGTTTCCTACCGCATGCTTGGAGTTAACCCCCCCCCCCACCAGTTTCTCTGTAACCAGTTCATTTGGGTTCTGTACCCCATCCAGAGAAGTTATCCCCAGTCTTGACCCCAGTAATGTTGCACTTACCATGGTAGCTGGTACCTACAGGTCTTGAAACACAGGCAGGCAGGAGCGTGTATTTCAAAGTCAGGTCTTAACAGGAAGCTTCCCTCAAACTCTGAGGAGCACAACAGCAGGAGTGGAGGAGTAGATGGAATGATGCAGGAGAACAGAGATCTGCATTGCACTATGTACACAACTGGGCATCTCTCTAGAACTTACATGAACAAGCTGGCCTGGAAGACACAAACGTGGCCTTTTTGTGGGAATCCATAAAATTTCCCGATTGGTCACAATAGGATACATGGTGACTGGCAGGGCAGAAGCTGCAGGACGCCTGTACAGACAGGATCTGATGGGGCAGCTGCATGTAGAATAATTTTGCTCATAATTACTTTGTTTTTTTAAACCCACCAATATTTAGAATCAGACTTATAAGCACCACTAAAAATTCAATAAAAATGAAATTAACAAAAGAAAAACCAACAGATGCAACAAACATGTTTGCCAGATTTCGCCAGATTTATATCTAAATGTTTAAAACCTAAATGCTTAAACAACTGAAGAAGAAAGATATGAATCATAAATGGTAATGCAGGGCGGCTAAAATGAAGCGAGCGATGCACTGGGGAGGCCTCCTGCTCCCCAGCACACTAGGAGCCCAGGACAGGAAACCAGGACACAACACTGGAGCAGGACACCAGGACAGGGCGCCAGGACAGAACACTGGAGCAGGACACCGGGACAGGGCGCCAGGACAGAACACCATAACAGTACGTCAGGACTGGGTGCAATGACAGGATGCCAGAACAGGACGTCAGGACGGGACACTAGGACAGAAAGCCAACACAGGACGCCTGGTCAGGACACCAGCACAGGACGTCAGGACAGACCACAAGATCAAGGTGCAAAGTCTGATCAATGATTTGTTCCCTTAACAAAGTAACAACGAATCAAGAAAAATGCTGATGATTAGATGAACCGCAGGACCCAGAAGGCGATTTTGGGGGTAGGGTAAGGAAGCCTTAAGGATATGTCGGCCAAGAAATGATTTCCATTTGACCATAAAGACTGAGTCCTGGAGGGGCAGGAAACTGCAAACTCCTCGCATTTGGAACCAGGAAACCATCCGCAATCAGCACTAAAGCAACACTAAACAGATCTTCTGATTCTAATGGCTAAAACTGTAAGTTTTATAGCAGGTGGGCCAATACGATGGAGCATTTTCGAACTCCTGCGCCCGTTACTGTTAACTTTTAACCAATGAGAGCGGGGCTCCGATTCCTCTTTTGGAAAGCCGATGTTCCAGAAGTTTTAATATTGCTGATACTGATGTGTTCTGCATATCAAGGAATTTTAAAATATCTGAAATATATAGCAAACCCTAATCAGCAAGCAGCCAACGGTGGATAGAGGGAGGGACAAATAAGGAATTGGCTCCTGAGAGTGTCGCTTGTTTGTGCTGATATTTCTGCATGTTTGTATGATATTAAAATATTGGATTTTATTACAGTTACTATGTTGTAAGTGTGCCTATACATGTTATACGTATACTTAAAATACTAAATATTATAATTGCAGAACACACGTACATTTTTATTGGTAGTATTATTTATCCAAAGGAATGCTATTGTCTTGCATTCATTCTGTCTGCTTGTGCACACAAAGAAGGCGAAACGGGAGCGGCGATTTGAACTCCGCGATAATGAGAGTATTGGCTCTGTCCCCCTGCTGTGCTAGCTGAGCTGTGGGGGCCACACCAGTCTCCCATCTGGGGGAGGTAATCGGGTTTATGCAGCACACCCTGTGAAAAGCTGCCCCACTGAAACGGCCCTTTGCTTTTACTGAGCATCTCTCTGAACACGCACATGAAAAGCCGTTCATCTGGGGGGGACTTGGTGCGTGCTGGCTGTTTCTGTCCCAGTATCTTCAGCTGTGGTATCTAATGGTTTCGTCAATTAGTCACAAAATCATTTTTTGGTTTATAAAAAAGTGACAGTCACAAAATGCTATTTCCGGCAATTTCAGCTCAGGATTCCATCTATTTAGTAGCCGCATCTCACTAGAAAGACTTAAGCTGTACGCATATCTTCTATGTTCACACTGCAACATCAAGCATGTTGCAAGAGCAAGAGTGAGTTCACAAATACAGGCTCTTTCACTCTTCATATGCCATGCTGGATTTCAACCCAATGTTACTGGCATCTATCCACAGCCTGCAAATGCAGGAGAATCTCGACTCCATCCCTGTGAACGATGGTGCAGCGGATGTTTGGAGAGCTCCACCCATCACACATCCGGCACAGCCTCTGAGCTGGAAGACAATATGCCTGAAACGAATTCCTCTGAATGGATGACCAGGAAATCAGTCTGACAAATTCTCTGACCCCTTGGACTCATCATCAAAGTCCCCTTGCAGGCATGGGCAGATTGACGTGTGTGTGTGCGGTGGGGGAGAGAGAGAGAGCGAGAGAGAGAGAGGCCCAGCTGCATGGTGCGGTGGGCCCCCGGTGTGGGGCGTGATCCTGGAGAGGGTCAGTGCAGATGCATAATTTCACAGTGCCCTGTGGGGGGAAAATCGCTATCCAGGAGAAAACGGAAAGCGGCTGCAAGATTTTGCAGGCACCTCACTGATATCTGATCTGCAAACATTCGGCAGAGGGTCTATAAGTGACATGCACACGGTTGCATTCCACAGAAAGGGAAGCTGAAAATTTCCTGGACCCTATTATGGCAAATACAATTTAAATACCTCACAGTCTGAGTGCTGCAGATTCCTGCTGATCTATCCCAACAGAGGCACATGTGGTGGGAGGGGGTGTGGGTGGAGAAGGGGGTGGGAGAGGGGCTATTCTCTGCTGCTACAGTGTCATATTTCCTACTGCATCACACAATGTATATAGTGATATATTCCCTACTGCCTCATACAGTAACATATTTCCTACTGCCTCATACAGTGTATACAGTGACATATTCCCCACTGTCATACAGTGTATACAGTGACATATTCCCCACTGCATCATACAGCGTATACAGTGACATATTCCCCACTGCATCATACAGTATATACAGTGACATATTCCCCACTGCATCATACAGTATATACAGTGACATTCCCCACTTCACCATATTTATGGATTATATCAAAATGTTCCTTTTTGCTGACATTATCTGTCAATCATTAATGCTGCTGAAAGCATTCGGTGTGTTTGTGTTCATTACATATTTTCCTTACAGTATCTCTGACCTATAAAGGGTTTTCATAGTGTGTGTGCGGGTAATATTTTTAATTGACTGCTGCGTATTGAAAGGGATGTTCATCATTATTAGTGGGCAGCCGCTATTCTGGCCCACGCGTAAACAGCACTGCGATGGCCGTGCGGGTCGAGTGAGACGTTACCTCTCGCGGTCTGTACTGCCCTTCTCTTCGAGAATAAGGAATTTTAAGCTTCGGATCGGGTGATGTATGACATGGTTGTCTGGTTCGCTAGAGGAATCATGCGATGTCCTTATTGCACACTGCATTTAAAACTGGTGCCTGTTCACTTCATGTTTGAAATATTAATAGAATCTTTATATATGTCACGTATAAAGTTCAACCTATTGTGGAAAACCAGAGTTTCATATAAACACTGATGCTGTGGGAAGAGAACAAACATTTTATTGTTCCACCCACCCAGCAGCCAGTGGAACGTGCTGGATACCATCTCTCGTCACCATGACCGTGGTCAGCATAACCAGCACACGACAACAGTGCGACCTTGGGATTGTGAAAGGCGCTATATAAATAGAACATTATTATTATTATTATTTATTATTATTATTATTTATTATTATAACAGTGAAGTCAAGCACAGAATAACAGGCATTTTGCAATGTTATGCGTGCCCCAGGGCATGCTGGGATTGGGAGGTACGCAGACTCAGGCACCTCTGCCTTGGTACATCATATAAATAACGTTTTTAGGTCTTTGCACATTATTCACTTGCTCTCACATCTTTTTGCATTTTCTGTGTCACTTTCCGCCGTATTGGGCTCTATTCTCATTTAAAAGGGAGAGTTATATATAACTTACCCTAAAGGAAAAGCTCTCGAAGGGGTGGCTTAATATTTTGAAAGATTTCATATAGCATTCGACTTTACGTCTCCTCCGTGTCTCTATGAGCTGCATCAGTGTGGTTTTACAGGTACATTGCAGTGTGTTCAGTACAGACACTGTATGTGTTAAGCTCGTTTTGGTGCTCGTCTTCTGTGCTCTTCCCTACCCTCTGAATGAACACTGAAGCATTGTGCTTTCTCTGATGAACCTGCCACTGCTGCAGGCCATGTGAAATGTTTGCAATGCAGAATTTTAAAAAAAGTTGCCGTTGTAAACAGGTCAATAAACAAGTTTTGTTAAAAAATAATGACTGGCACTGCACAGGGGACAAATTGATTGGCTTCATATTAGTACAGAACATTAACTTTCCCAAAACAAAAAGACTACCTGAAAAATCCATATCCCAAAAGGCAAACTGAGTCGAATATTTCAGTCCATAGGCACCACTGGAACTGCCTTAAGCATCTTCCACATCTCCGGAAAGAAAAGCTGGGGCGGAAAGGAGGGGCGGGGGGGGCAGTGGCTGGTCGGTCCCTGTCAGATGAAAACGTCCCAAACCGGGACAGCCGGTTAAAGTATGAAAATCACAAGTGCGGGACACTGAGGATGATGCTCAGTAGTCCTTGGTGATTTATGCTTCTTGAGTGAAAGGATTTCTGTAATTATTGTAATCAGTCCTGTTATGGGGTGGTGCAGTGGTTAGCACTGTTGCCTCACACTTGCCCCCACCTGGGTCCATGTCTGTGAAGTTTGCATGCTTTCCCCAGGTTGTTGTAGGGTTTCCTCTGGGTATTCTGGTTTCTCCCCACAGTCCGAAAATTTGTTCAGGTGAAATGGAGTTCATAGGTATGTGTATGTGTGTGTGTGTGTGTGTGTGTGTGAGAGAGAGAGAGAAAGTGGATGGTGTGTGTGTGTGTGTGTGTGTGTGTGCGCGCGTGCGTGCGTGGTGCGTGTGTGTGTGTGAGAGAAAGTGGATGGTGTGTGTGTGCGTGTGTG
>JAAGVU020000089.1:1222140-1234103 GCA_011763525.2 Mormyrus iriodes | reverse complement strand
CTCTCCTACATCCTCTCCTACTGTCCCTCCTCTCCTACATCCTCTCCTACTGTCCCTCCTCTCCTACATCCTCTCCTGCTGTCCCTCCTCTCCTACATCCTCTCCTACTGTTCCTCTTCTCCTACTGCAAAGTGAAAGTCAGCTGCTTGGCCTCAAAGGCATGTATTTAGTTTTAACACTGGTAGAGACTGAATCAGCCCCGCCCCCCAAACACACCCCCAAAATATTGATAGGGTGATGTCCCTACCATCCATACCGAAATCTACACCCTTGCTTGACCTGAAAGCCGATGGCACCTGATGCGTATAATTCTCCCTGTTGCATTTCTCACAGCCTAATATGTCGATATTTGAGTTGTACCTTCAAAAACACCTCGAGGAAATCAGCGACCGTGACAAATGCAGCTAGTCACTCTGCTGAGGCGCCGAGATGCGAGTGTCTTGCAGGCCGCGGCACGTCAGAGATGCGACACGTCAGACGTGACAGTTGCTGAGGCACGCGGCTGGCAGCGGTGTGACAGGTGCTTATTGCAAAGCAGATTTAATATACGTCACTGAATTCACACGTGAGGCATAACCTTGGGCCGAGTGCAGAGATTAATTCTCTGAAATACCAGCATGCAGCAATGACTAAGGTAACACTGTCATTTTGTTTCCTAAGGTGACATATTGTTTAGTTAGAAAATTATGCATGTGAATATTGATGAAATTCATGTTCATAATTAAAACTGCAGCCTAATTTTCCTTCTAACCTCAGTTTGGAGGTAGCTTTAGTATAATAAATACTCAATAATGTGAAGATTTTTCAGGTTTTTGCTTTTATTCCAAGAAGTTTGCGGTTATGATTAGTTGTTTTGTTTCCTGCATAACCTCTAGTGTGTAATCCTATTTTCGGGATATCTTTTGTTTGACAGAGAGAGTCTTTTTAGCCTTTACTTTCATCTGACTTTTTTAGATATGACATTAAGTAGAGGAAAATGGGGCAGAAGAAAGATAACAGCGGCTGCTGTTTGGCACATAAGCTAAGAAATGAGTTATAGCGGAAGGGAGCTTTTGGCGATATTTTGGATGGTAAAAGCTTTCTTATGAAAGTGACATGTCAGGGCTTGTATTGTTTTCTTCACGGTTGGAACGGCCTAGGAGTCTGGTCTGTGACAGTAAGCAGGCCGTAATGTGAGATTGTGCCGGAAGGACCGGAGTGGAAGCGGCCCACCGTCTGTGCTCACGACCTCAGAGACCAGTTTGTGACACTAACTGGACCAGAACGCGAGACACTGTTGGACCAGAATGGAAGCAGGCCACCTTCTGTGCCCACGGCCTTGGAGACAGGTCTATGACACTTATCGATCCGAAACACAAGACACCGCCGGGCCGCAGTGGAAGCGGGTCAACTTCCGTACTCACGGCCACGAAGATGGGTCTATGACACTAACCGGGCCGGAACGTTAGATCCTGCCGGACCGCAGTGGAAGCGGGTCAACTTCCGTACTCACGGCCACGAAGATGGGTCTATGACACTAACCGGGCCGGAACGTTAGATCCTGCCGGACCGCAGTGGAAGCGGGTCACCCTCCATTACCCACAACCTCAGAGACGGGTTTGTGATGCTAACCGGGCCAGAATGAACTGCTCTTAGGACAGTCAGAGGATGGGAGGAGCTACAGGAAATAGGCAAGGCAGAACCGCGCAGGGCCCCTCCTCCCCTCACCGGCCAGGATGAGGGTTACTTTAACTTCCCAAACAGCTCAGGGATTTGTGAGTCGTTTCAGCTCTTAGCTCTTAGATTAATCATACTGCATCTGTTCAAATGGGTTTTTTACTTAGTTGTTTAAACTGTGCTTTTGTCTGTGTGCCCATATCTGCTTGTTGTGCTGGCATTTGTCACATAAGTGACTCATGGCAAACTACGGTAATCCTCATTTCTTTCTTCCCTTTCAGCAACAAGCTTCTGGTTGCTCTGCAGTTAAAACCTTGATGTTCTCACAGCGTTATCATGCATGGAAAACAGAACATGTTTAATGGTGGCGCCTATATGCATGCTAATGGTTTGGAAACAGTTTTTTTATATCTAATTTAATTCCATTTTCATCTCCTTCATTTTTAGTTCATATTAAAAACAATTGGGGGGGGAAAAAGAGCTTTCCAGTAAGCTATTTGTCTTTCTAAATCAAATTCCACAGCACACAGTAACAAGTTGATCTTAATCATTGAGTATTCTCATTTTTCATCGTAAAGTTTAAATTGTTTTGAGGTAATTTGTTTTTACAACAAATTTTTATTTAACATATACAGAGAAACTACTTGGAAAACTTCTTAATTCTTTATTGCAGTTAGTGAGTAAATAATTATTTGCATAATGTAATATCTGTACACTCACACTACAACACAATTAGTTTTCAGATTAAACAGGAATTTAAATGGGAATGCTGTCGTAAAATACATCTTAAAGATTACCAAGTGAAATTCATTTATTTTAGAATAATACAATAAGACAAGTTATTTTTAAATGCTGGAGAGAGGTGATGATGTTAATATTTATGATTTAATTTTGAAATTATTAAAGGGGTTAGGAATACCCCTGTGTCTGTGGCGGGGAGCGGACGTGGGGGTGGGGTGGGGGGCATGGTTGCAGAGAGGCCATACCCAAATGCTGTGAGGTTGCAATGAGAAAGGGCAGCTCACGTAGAGCTACATGGGCTGCTGTGTTTAATTTATAATGCGCGTTAACGAGCACGCGGGAGGCAGGAAGCCACCAGCCAAGGGCTCCGAGGCGTGTGTGCGCACCGTTACCACGGTACCCAGTGGCGCCAACAGTGGCCACATCAATAATGTTAATTAGGGTGAAATTGCGGGCTCTCCTTCTGTTTACACATTAGCAGATGTGCTTATCTGGCTGTATCTTTAATGAAGCCACTCTCGCAAAGTGCCTCAGTCATGGCTGAAGCAGAGGGCCTTCATCTGCGCATCTGACTGCCAGTCTGCATCGTCTCTCCAACCCTCCAGTGATGCGGTTGTTATTGTTGTTTGTGAACAGGGCGAATCTCAGCAGCTCACCAGGGGAAAAAACTAAGCAACGTGGACATGAACCAGACCTGAAATGAAATAATGATTTATTTGCCATTTGCACAAGTACAAGTACTTTGAAAAATGTCTTTTTGCATATCCCATCATGCTCTCCTTTGAGACGCACACACACAGCAATGCTTTCGGTCCAATCACAGGGTAAGGCCATTTATCTGGCACCCCTGCCACACTTTGGAGGGGCAAGGGCCGTGCTCCAGGACCCAACGGAGATGTGACTATTCTGCAGAGTCCAGGGCTCAAATCTGTGACCTCCTGATCACAGGCGACAGGCTTAACCCACTGAGCCACACCTCGCCCCCTTGCTGAAGGCAAATTTAAATATAATAAAGTTTTTACTCTTACACCTTCCTTGAGCTTCTCTTCTCCTCTGCCCAAACTTTGACTTCACACCCCCAGTTTAAAAATCCTTGACTCAGTTTTTCGCTTCGGGCCTGTGGTGCTGAAATCCATGATCCACCTAGCCCTAACAGTGCCCTCCCCCACTAGTGCGACACGTGGGGGGACACGAGGTGCCCCTGCCAGCACACGCTCACACTAGCCCATGGCGCCGAGCCACCTTCCGCTGGCTGACAGCAGGGGAACATTCTGCGTACATTCACAAGCGAAACAGACATTAACCTCATTGGATGTGGAATCCAGGGCACCCACAGTGGTGCTCGCTGGGTAACGTCGAGGCTTTCCGTAGTGGAGATGCAGCTAATGGAACCAGAAAGCCAGAACATAATTTTACAAACCGACTTTGAAAGGCATTGCAGCATCTTCGGGACGACGGCAGCCCCGTGGGACTTATCTCTGGGGGAATCTGCGATGTTGAATTTTAAAATGCCTTGACGTACAGCTTGAAAAAGTAAATATTGAGATAATTGGCAATGGCTGATTAATATGATGTGAGATAACAGCCCAGTCTTATGCCATAGGGCCTTTTGTCGTGACGCGAAGTGCCACAGCTGGAAATCCAAAATGACAAACCCTCGTAACGTACTGTCGCTAAAGCCCCTTCGTACAAAGTAAGTTCGTACTGTATTCGAGCTGTTCATACTGCAAGGGAGCACTTTTTCTGCATCACTAAGGTACAAATGGACTGAAAAACAATATGTTCAAGTAATCAGAGGGGGTTGGAAGCAGTTAAACTGGCCAATGTACTTCAGCTAAGTAATTAAATTTTCCTGAGTACTGAGTCATATGCAGGAATCGGAGCATTTCACACATCCTGCTAATGAGATGGTGTCAATCTGCGCTGGAGGGAAGAGCTACAGACAGGTGAAGCTTGATATGTTCTCTCCACAATAGAGACAGCTGACTGCAAACTCCTGTAAGGTACGACCCACACTAATGGCCTCTTGTGCCCGTCGTAGCTCTCCAGTATGGAAACTCTCACCTGAGTCCTGAACAAGAAGCTGCTTCATTTCTGCACGTGGAGAGGATGATGGCACTGTAGGTCCCGCCATCGTGCGACTGGGCAGCAGGGATGCGGAGAGCTGGGTGAGCAGGGATCCTCCTACTCACAGAGGCGCAGAGCAGCCGTGAGCCCTGCCTGACGGCCGCCGACCAAATAGCGTGGCTCCACAATCGTTTGGCTTTCAGCGAATCTTCTCCAAATGCCCCGCAGGCCGTTAGTGGCAGTTTGTTTATATAGATTTTCTGTCATGTTGCTTTTTCTTCGATGTAGTCAGGGAACATCAAAAAAATACAGATCGGGAACGTTTGTTCCAGCAAATAGTTTGCGGCTTAGAGAGTTTCTTTGACTTTTGTCAAGTGCTTTAGTTTCTCGGATCCAATTACGCTGAATTTTTACAGCAAAGTGCCAAGGCGGTTCTCTGCAAGGCTGGCAGACTTTTGGACTCTTTCTCTTGGCACCTGCTAGCTGTGAACAAAAAAACAGAAGCACATTTTGAACTGGACATCAGGCCAAAGTTCAGTGCCCCAGGCAGGTCCATAGCCATTATAATTTTAATCTGCCCCCCCCCCCCCGCTCTCTCTCTTGGAGAATCCTGAACTTCACATTTTGTTACCCTACCACATTTCCCCAGTCTCTGGCACTGACAGAAAGCCATGGATCTGACAGCTTTGTCGCACATGTCAAACCTCAGCGCACAGACGCGGCTCCAGAATGATCAGTGGAGTCGCATTCAGTTTGTGAGGCTAATAGGCGACCATAGCAGATACAGATATTTGTTGTGAGAAAGATGACAGGCGGCGGTCTCCAGGAGTCATTTCTCTTTCATCTATCATTTCTGAGACATTGGACATACCGCCCCGCTATAACTCACAGTCAACCACAGCTGGGGTGAACAGGGAAGAGGAGTTAGCATCCCTATAATATTTCACAGCCAATAATTTGAACAAATGCACAAACCCAATTTGCCCTAACAAGGGAATTATTTTCTGTACCTTTATCTCACTAGTGAACTCCAAGAGCTCTTATCAATAAGCCATAAAACGGCTGGGAGGAAGGATTTATAAAAATTGCAAAGTAATTGCTTTACTTTTAGTGTAAACAACATTATTAATTTGATTTGTCCCATCTCAGAAAATATCAGTGGTTTGTGTGTCCTGGAATGAAAGTGCTGTTGGTGAATAAATGTTTCACTGTTTGCCCTTGATATTATAAACTGGGGGATGCTGATGCATGTAGTTAGACGCATTTCACTCCGTCTTGGGAGGCTTTGTTATCTAATGTTACTAATGCCGGTCATATCACTCCCTACGTGCTCCAACTCAGAGTGGCTGGTTCTGCAGGCGGGATATTTAACATGCGACTGGGTTTGGCTCTGTGGAGAGCAGACAACAGAACACGGTCAGCCGGGAACTGCAGGCTGACTGCAAACTTACAAGTCCCATTGTCTTTTAACATGCTATAGGTATATCATTACCTGTGTCTGGTCCTGTCATTCACCTGTCCGTCCCCAGTGTACGTCTGTACCCCCCCATCCTGTGCTCCCCAGTCTGGTCATTGTATCCCAGTTCATGTCTGCATTCCCAGTGTGTTCCTGTAAGTCCTGTCTGAGGATGGACCCTCATCCTGGCTTCCACTGGGATTTATTTAGGCCTCCCAGTGTTACTTGACCTGACAGAGGTGTGAAGAGGCAGACGGGATTAAACACGTATATTTTGACCATTCCACAAATGGTGCATAAATACAAGGATGCAAATAAAAAGGGTGGAGATCGCATGATAGTGTGGAGCTTAGCTGCCGGATAAACCACTTGAGCAGAGTTAATATTTATTATGCAGGAAAGTAAGTTTAGCTGGTTCATAAAAATGTGACGGGGGAAAAAACTATGGAGATCTGGGCACCTGGAGCGTTTCTGATGTAGCTTGGAACTTCAGTATTAACAAGCGATTCTTGTTAATGTTGTTTGCGTTTGTGTCCTTGGTATTGCAATGTAAGGTGCGTGCCGCCCATTAGACGGGCGTCTAGCGTGCGTCAGGGCTCGAGAGGGAGGAGCCACAGCGGAGTAGATTTACCACACTGCCGAGCGTACGGGGGGCCCGTGAGCGAGCGGCACGCGGGCAGCACTCTGCTGCTTACTGGGTAATGAGGAAGATGGCAAGGAAAGCGACGATGGGTCTCAAGCCGGATAGCTGCCCCGTTATAGCTGTAAGTCATATAATTAAAAGGGAATCGTCATTAATGTGCCCCCCTGCATACACCCCTGCCTGTTTGTTTATGACTGTCAGTTTAAATACTTTGATTTTAAAAGGTAAATATATTCACTATACTTCACCACGCTTTGTATGGTTCCTAGCGCTTTAGCCGACATTATTTACTGCCACTCTTTACAGAATCCGTTTCGTCTTTGGTGCTGTGCTGCTCTGTCAGGATCTCACTTTAAATAAAATTAAGCACTATCACCCATCTGAGGTTCATATTTTAACCATATAATGCGTCTCTTCACAAACATACACGACCTTGCATCTGTGGGGCGACGTGACCTCCCTGCAATTAAACAACAAACACAATAAGCTCAGGTTTATACTAATATTTACTTGTAAGCATTTAAATGAGGCTATTAGTGGCAAACTTCAGTAAGAAAAGGCCTTTATTTGTGAGAAATGTGTGATTGCCACTGTCTCCATTGTACACAAAACATCAGCAGTAGCAAAGCTGTTTCAACTTAGTCAATGAAACCCATTTCTGTAGTGAAACACAAATTACAGCCGCTGCACTTTCTTTTAATTTACTGTTGGGAAAGCTGCAGGCAGCAGCCCGGATTTGTGCACTGTACACTCTAATAAGGAATTGCCCACAATAGACTTTCTGTAGCGTTTAATGTTGCAATCTTAGTAACGTCCAATAAATGGTTTAGGAAACTAAACTGAAGATAAACAAGCAGCCAGGTCTGGCCACCCCTTCGTAATTGGGGAAAAACCGCGGAGTGTTAAACTGTAAAGTGAGCACATATCTCTGCCTCGTTTTAAGCCCTACTGCTGAAGTGGCCTAATTAAGTGCAACACCCTTCAGACTGCAGAAACTTATAGAACAAAGGGAGCTGCTGACTTTAGGAAGTTTAACCCTGAAAAGAACTGATATTTAAGGAAAACGTCCGTATTGCGTCTGCTTGGTGACTCTAAACACCAAGGGCTAAACCTCACAAGGCAATCGGTGTTACATGCGGAATACTATCCTTAGGCCCCGTAACCATGGCGAGCTGCATGGGCCGCCCTGCTGCTGAAACAGCCCCACACCCGATCCTCAGCCTGTGGGTGGTGAGCCCACTAAATGATGATGATGATGGTGGTGGTGGCGATGAAGATGACAATGACGATGATGATGCAGATGATGACTGATGATGATGATGAAGATGATGATGCGTGCTGCTTCCCCTGTTTAGGTTTTCAGAAAAGTGGCTTTGCATGATAAATACTCCCTGCCCACCAGTGAGATTTGTCAAGCCTTTCTATTACAACATGCAGTTCCGCTGCAGGTTACACACGAGCGAGACGTTCTGATGGCGGCAGCCGGCTCCACTCCCGCTTCATGTGGCCGGCTCCGCTCCCTTGCCACGCGACCGGCTCCGCTTCCCTCGCCACGCGACCGGCTCCACTTCCCTCGCCACACGACCGGCTCCGCTCCCACCCTTTCTGCAGTTGCCGTTGCCGCATGCCTCCATGAAAGTTCTTTCTTCACTCTTCTGTTCTTTGCAGAATCAGTTACTGCTGGGCCTGGTTTGGTGTGCTGCGCAGTCAGTAATCACAGCAGCCAAAGTTGTGCGGATTACACCAGCTTTGGAAAGAAAGCAATCAGTGCTAGCATGATCTGCTTCCTCTGTACCATGATGTTTCTGTAACCGCCCGTGTGTCGTCTTAAGCACAAAGCTTTGCGGCCCCCTCCCCGGTGCGGATATCACATCGACCGCAGAGTGTACATTCAAAGTGTCTAGTGCTACGGTGCTAGAATATTCCTCGTGACAAACTCAGATGCAGCCAGACCCAAAAGCAAACCATTTGGTTTTTGAAGCATTTTCTTTCCAAGCAGTTTAAACCATAAATTTTCACATACATACATGCAAACATACATGAAAACCCCCCCTTCCCTCCATTGTATTTTAAATACACGCTCAGTGGTAGACCTGCCCATTGACGCAAACAGCCTGAATCATGAAGGTGCAGCATACAGACCAGGCCAGGAGGTTCCGCCGCTGAGAGGCAAAACAATAAAGCGGCTAATGACTGCATTTGAAACTGCACGACACACAAATCTGAGGTTACGTACACCGTTGGTGGCAGGCAGCCTCACGAGAGAGATAAGAATCTAGAGCTGAAGATTAGGTTCCACCCTGGTGTCCCTAGGGTGACATCCCCAGGTATCAGGGGACTGCTCACGTCGATGGGGAACGGCCCGTCATTTGTTGAACGTCACACAAAGGACTGTGGGAGGTTTAACCATTACGAGAGAGCGATTGAGGGCACATAGGAAGTGGCCAGTCTCATTTGTCAAGCTGAAAGATCACTACTGGTGTGATTAAAAAGGATCATCAGTTGTGATGAAGCAGGACATTATGCGTCTGAATGGGTGCAAACACCAGGGGGCTGTTTCCTGTGACCCATAATATAATCATTGCTGACTTGTTAGTGTACCAATTCAAATCCCATTGAGTGCAGACAATTCCAGAATTCCAACAAGCATGACCTCTGTTACCATCGGCACTCCCCACGTATGTATTTCCCAGAAAGGTATCAGGTACCCAGACCCCCAGGTATCTTAAATACTCTGCCCAAAGCATCCTTATTCATGAGAAATGAAATCAACCTTCAAGTAACTGCTCCGTAATACCACCAGCTGCAGTCAATATGGTAAAGCAATGTTTTCTTTCAAGATTCCTCTGAATACTGTGATAGATACTCGACAAAGAGGCACTGGGATTAAACAAAGAAGCAGGCATAGAACAGGGAGCTTAAAATCCTGTGTGTGAAGCAGGAGACGCTCTGGTTGGGATGCCGGTCCATCACAGGGCAAAAGGCAGGAGACGCTGTGGACGGGGTGCTGGCCCATCGCAGAGCATAAGGCAGGAGACGCTCTGGACGGGGTGCCGGTCCATCACAGGGCAAAAGGCAGGAGACACTCTGGACGGGGTGCCGGTCCATCGCAGGGCATATGACAGGAGATGCTCTGGACGGGGTGCCGGTCCATCGCAGGGCATATGACAGGAGACGCTCTGGACGGGGTGCCAGTCCTGACCTTAAAATGTTTTACAATAAATCCAAAGGAACAGTTATTAAGTACATTAACACAGTGCCGTGGTAAACAACGGAGCCAATCGATGGCCGTCCTTGACACAAAGTCTTTCTTAGGCCTGAAATAGACATTAAAGCACCTTCAATGCAATGACACGCTCCCTGGAGGGCATTGAGTCGGAATGTAAATGGTTGGTTAGCGGTCATCCAAGTAAGACAATTTCGCTGGGTGAGTGACTTTCACTTTCTAACAAGAAGGTGTCATGATGGCTGCAGTGTGATACAGCATCACCACTACAGGCGTCCTGCCGATTTCAGAATTAAATCCCTCTTCGCAGGCAGCCCGCACGCCACTGACTGCAACATAGAAACTACACGTATAAGTGTATACGTGACCCGGCCGATTGCGGACATAGTTTTAGCTATACAGAGGAATTATCCAGAAGATTCTATTCTTTCACAGCTGACCGGTGATTTTTATATTTATCCTGTCTGTAACCCCTTCCCTAATATACATCATCAAGGGGAGGGGAGGTATTTTAAGGTGTTTTGAATTACTCACATTCCACTATTTATCTGCACTATACAGTGAGATTTCAGTGACTGGCCACAGTAACGTGTTCGCGATAGAACGTTAGAGTCGAGCATTAGCCACCTATTCAGATCGTTACAAACACTTGTTCGTTTCCGCTAGCAGCCCCTGGGAAGGGAGACAATGCACTCAGGTCAGCAGGCTGCTTCTTTTGCGGCGGGACGGCGAGGTCAGCAGCGTACTCGCGGTGAAGCACGACACGGAGTACTTCACCACTTGAGAGAAATTCATCGCACGCCAGCCACTGCTTCAGCCTAAAATGTGTCAACCCCTTTACAGAGCCGGCTATCCTAAAAGCTAATCGATAGTATCTTTTTTCTGTCCTTGCATGTGGGGTAGGTCAGGCCCTGCCTCTGCGTGTTCACATTGTCCTTGTTTTCCACGTCTTCCTCTCAGAGTCCAGCATGACGGTTTGTGACCTGGTGATATCCCATTGAGGGTGTCCCCTGCCTTGTGTCCTGTGATGGACTGGTATCCCATTGAGGGTGTCCCCTGCCTTGTGTCCTGTGATGGACTGGTATCCCATTGAGGGTACCCCCTGCCTTGTGTCCTGTGATGGACTGGTATCCCATTGAGGGTGTCCCGTGCTTTCTGTCCTGTGCTTCCTGGGATAAACTCCAGGCTCTTTGCAACCCTTTGCCATAGATCATGGTTATGGAAGATGGATAGACGTCTTTGTCTGTCGTAAAACACAAATCAGTCTTAACATTATTGAGAGGCTGATTCAGTTTTATGACTTAGAGGCTGCTTAGTATAAAGCGTTAACCATGAACTAAACCTTTGGGTATATCTGATGAATTTATGTTAGATGGGCAATATGATCTTCTAACTCCAATCAAAAGGCAAAAGTTTCTGTATTTATGTAAATGCTAAACTCATTCCTATTCACCCTGCTTGCTGCCAGTATCATTCTTCTGTGCATCACATTCATTTTCATAACGATCCACAGAAGAAAGACAACAGAGAATTAGCCTGAATAAAAATCAAGTGACATTTTTTTTGTTTGCCTAGATTCTCTTTGCACATAACCAGTATGCGAAGATTCTGGACAGGAACATGTAGTAGGTCCATTCCGAGAGACTTGAATCCAGGAATCACCAGCCTCTGCTGTGTTCGCTTTGTGGGTTCTGACAAACACTTGTTACCGAGCCAACAAAGGTGTTACTGGGCCGGAGCAGCGGAGTATCCGTCCACGCTGGCGAGGAAGCGCAAGGCCAGGCGCGACGCAGAGGCCCGAGCGGCCTAGCATCCCTCCACGCTGGCGAGGAAGCGCAAGGCCAGGCGTGACACAGAGGCCTGAGCGGCCTAGCATCCCTCCACGCCGGCGAGGAAGCGCAAGGCCAGGCGTGACACAGAGGCCTGAGCGGCCTAGCATCCCTCCACGCCGGCGAAGAAGCGCAAGGCCAGGTGCGACACAGAGGCCTGAGTGGCCTAGCATCCCTCCACGCTGGCGAGGAAGCGCAAGGCCAGGCGCGACGCAGAGGCCGGAGCGGCCTAGCATCCCTCCACGCCGGCGAGGAAGCGCAAGGCCAGGCGTGACGCAGAGGCCTGAGCGGCCTAGCATCCCTCCACGCCGGCGAGGAAGCGCAAGGCCAGGCGTGACGCAGAGG
>JAAGVU020000089.1:1172461-1187259 GCA_011763525.2 Mormyrus iriodes | reverse complement strand
GCAGTGTCATCCTTACACAGTGTCATCCTTACACAGTGTGTCCTGAGCAGTGTCATCCTTACACAGTGTGTCTTGAGTAATGTCATCCTTACACAGTGTCATCCTTAAACAGTGTGGCCTGAGCAGTGTCATCCTTACACAGTGTCATCCTTACACAGTGTGTCCTGAGCAGTGTCATCCTTACACAGTGTGTCTTGAGCAGTGTCATCCTTACACAGTGTCATCCTTAAACAGTGTGTCCTGAGCAGTGTCATCCTTACACACTGTCATCCTTACACAGTGTGGTCTGAGCAGTGTCATCCTTACACAGTGTCATCCTTACACAGTGTGGCCTGAGCAGTGTAAGTTGGGCTCTGTTCCACATTTTCACTGTTATGGTCACGGTCGTCGTCATGGTTACTGTCCCGCAATTCTCTTAGGGCTGTTCAGCGTTTGGGGGAATCTGCTGAATTCTGTATGTACCTGAGGATAAGGGCTGTTTTAAGTGTATGTCTGATGGTGCAGAAATGGGAGAAAAGCCGGCACATGGCATCGTGGCAAGCTATGGATTATAAATGGCAGTAAATATAGGCGCTGTGTTAGCATTTCAGCTAAAAGAGCAGCTTGTCTGTCCTCAAGGAAACGCAGCTGCTTTCCGTCTCCCAGGAGACCCCAGGGTGGCTAGTGGAATGTGAGTTCTGCCGGCAGAGTTAGCGCAGGACCGAGATGAGCTGGGCTGCAGGGGTGCCAGGGGAGAGCCTCCCGTGGGGAGCAAGGCCGGTGGTCTAGCCTGAGCTTCTGGGATCAGCACCTCGGAGAGTAAGCAGGAGGTCCCTGAGAAGCTGAGAAGCACAGTGGAGTGCCCTTAACTGACCAATCATCACAGCGAGGAGAGCGTTTATCTTAATGCACGGCTTAATGTGGCAGCAGGCCGCAGTCCTCTGGGCAGCAGGCAGCAGGCCGCAGTCCTCTGGGCAGCAGGCAGCAGGCCGCAGTCCTCTGGGCATGAGTATTTGTGCATGTTTCACTTCTACCAATATATTTACTTTGGGTTTTATTTATGCACAAATTAGATCCGTCAGAAAACTGGACGTTTGCAGTGATTTGCACTCTGTAGGCTAAGCCTGTGATCAGAAGGTCACCGGTATAAGCCCAGCCTGAGCACATCTGCGGGTCCTTAAGCAAGGCCCTTAACCCCCAGCTCCTTGGTGCTGCTAGGGGTGGCTGCCCTTCACGGCCAGCATGCTCTCACCCACAGAGGGCAAGTTGGGGAAGGTGTAAAGAGAATTTCCCTGCAGGGATCAATAAAGTGTCAGTTATTTCATGCGCGTCGTATAGAGAGAGAGTGAACACCTCATTAATACTGGGTGGTTTGTTGTGGGCATGGATGCTGGTCTGCATTATGTAAGAAGCTGCTCCTTTCTTCAGTAGGGATGTATTGTACCTTTTTACTTACTATAGCAAGTTACTATTAATATCCGCTCGGCAGCCGTGAGGCACCTTTCCCCAGCCTGCCACACTCAGACTCTTACGCGACACTAATGACACTTGGGCTGTCTATCTGCGAGGCCCACGCCTCGCTCTGTGCCGAGGCTCACGTCTGCACTCTCCAGAGACTCCTGCTGTGTGTTTACGCAATGTCATGGAGTCCAGCAGGGCTGCGTGTTGCCCGGAAACCCACCCGTACAGCCAATCGCGTGGCACAGCTGATTCGTAGGGGGGTCCCTTGATTGGCTGATCTCGCAGAGGGGCGGCCCCTCCTCCAATTTCTGTAATGAATTATTGTTTGCCCATGAAGACTTAAATCATCACAGGCATTTTTCACAGTGTAGGCACAGAATCCGATAGTATTTCCATATAGCCAGACAACAACGTTTAGCCACATTATTACCTTCTTCAAGCAGGAGAATTATTTTCACAAAATGCTGAAAACTATATAGCAAATAAATTTTGTAGAGCTGACCATCAGGGCGTGTTTCGCTGTAGATTTCCAGCCGATCCTCCATCACACAGAGCATGAGGAATGCATCCATGCGCATTGCCATCGACGTCGTGCTCTCTGCTGGATGTCCTCCCAGCCGCTTGTTCCGCCCTCACTGTGTGTAGCATTTGCTTTGTCCCCCCCCCAGAACTTGTACCAGAACCGCTTCCTCGGGCTGGCGGCCATGGCCTCCCCCTCGCGGAGCTCCCACGGTCGGCGGCGCTGCAAGGACCCGGCACGGCACAGCTACAATCCCGAGCAGTTCCAGCAGGTGGCGCTGCCAGATGGCGGCCCCGAGGCGGCCCCCGCTCAGCGCTCCACCAGCGACACGGACCTGCTCACCTGCCACAGCCGCTCCATGCTCTCTGTCAGCAGCTCCTTCTATACCATCGGCCAGTCGCAGGACATCGTGCTCTGGTGGGACATCAAGGAGGAGGTGGATGCCGGGGACTGGATCGGCATGTACCTCATCGGTGAGCACCGCGCAAGCCGCCAGATAGACAGATCCCAAAGCCTGCCGTTTATATGCAGTAACCCTATCAACACGCTTCCATGGAGAATCTGCATGATGTCAGTCTGATCCTCGACACCACATGGATAGACCGTCAGCCAAGAGTAACGCACTTGGAGGCCAGAAATCTCATGATATTTTACATACAGAATAAATGTCAGAAAATGGGCACCAATGGCGCCTCTCCACAGCCGCCAGCAGCACGTTCTGGATGTCATTTGTTATTCGGAGCATTGCACGTCGTAATTTATTGATGCATTCTTGATAACTTGAAAATTTCCAACCACGTACTTAAAATACTATACAACAGCGGGATGAAGTGGGTTCGTGATGCAAATTTATACAAGCCAATGCTAATTTTGCTAGCGTTTGATGCTAACATAACACGGCGATTCCCACAGACTTGCTAGCGGAAATTAGCACATAGTAAATGATATTGATGTACTCCGTGTGAACAGTAAATAAGCGTCTCTTTGGGTTTACGGCACTGTCGCCTTTACCGAGCCGAGCCTTCGGCAGCCGGGAACCGAAGTGAGCTGGAACCGTCCTGTAACTAGTCTCTCTCCGCGGTACGGGTTGGGTCCTGGATGCCAGTAGAAAAGGTCCATAAATGTATCACTAACAGCTCTTTCCATTCAGGTGAGAATTTCAAATAAACAAAGAGCATCAGGGAAGCTCTAGGTGCCTACAGGTCTCTGGTCTTCTCTCCTTTGCAGACGAGGTCCTGTCCGAGAACTTCCTTGACTACAAGAACCGTGGCGTGAACGGCTCACACAAGGGCCAGATTGTGTGGAAGATCGAGGCCAGCTCATACTTTGTGGAGTGTAAGTGTGTGAGAGAGATGCCAGGCTGAGGAAGACGCCGGGAGATGTGGTGCCACTAAGAGAGAATAAACTCAAAGAGCAAAGAACACAGAGGACATTTTTTATAGTTAAAGATGAAGCCTTGTGGGTCCCAGCAGGGGGGGTCAGGTTACACTCCCTTCCTTTCTAAAGAGGTCCCATTATGGCTTTCTGGCCAGAGCGAATATCCAGGAGATTCATTACCTCCACACTTTTCATTATTGCTCATATTTACCAGATTTACTCTCAGGAGTTTTGTTGCTTGGTGTAATTAATTTAGAGATTACCTAAGTAAGCTGTGTATTGCTCATTCATAGGCAATATTGTCTGAGGGGGTCTCACAGTACCAAAGCACTGTACGCTCCTCATCTCTCCTTGGTCACCTTAAAGACATGACAGGGGTTAAGCGTCACAGGAGCCTGCTGAAGGTGTCAGTAATAAGCGTCTGCCTCTGCAGGTTACGACTCAGAAGGTTGTGAGTTCGAGTCTCTGGGATGCCAGAGTTGGGCGAGGTCCTTAACCCTTTAGCCTACTTCAGGGGCGCTGGACATTTGCCTGAACCTGTGCTCTGATCCTGCACGCTTACCTCTGTTGTGTGTCTCACAGAATACCAATTTGAGATAAGCAAAAACTGTTTCATTTATACATATTTGTATGCATTAAGGTGACATTGTATAATGATATATTCTGTCTTGGAAGCACACGAGAATTAAATAGTTAATTTAAATAATTTAATAATGTAATTTAATAATTTAATAATGTAAATTAAATAGTAATAGAGAGTCCAGGTGAACTGATTTAATATCTGATTTAATATGAACTGATTTAAGATACTATGGAAAGACCCAGAACCAAACAGTGCGGAGCCGGGAGCAGCACAAGTGGGCAGTCTGCTAAGGTGCTTCAGCTCTGCTGTGTGGTTAGGATCGTACACGCAGTTACGGAGCCACAACACTGCTCTCTCTCTATCATACTGTCCTCTACAAGTGGTCCAGCTTGTATAAATTTAGAATTTTCTTTATGATTGTTTTATATCATAAAATCTAACAAGTGCTTTTACGTAGCCGTGTAAATTCACACAGCGTCACTGTCTCTCTCTGTCACTGTGATTTATTCCCCCACCTCGGCTGGTCGGCTGGTTTATTTGTAGCCATTTGAGGGGGTCAGCTGTATTCTCAATCGTTTAGTTGACATTTATGTCCGCTTTGCCATGGCAAATGTGCTTGGCGTTAGCCCAGGTTGGGGCGAACATGGACAGCTGGGTACGTTCAGCGGTCCATATTTCCAGCTTGTGAAGCTGTCAGGATTTCCCAGTCCAAACCAGCTGCAGTCTGGCCCTTTCTTGCATATCTCAGGAGATGTATCTGCGGCTGTCAGACGGAACAGGTCCATAGATGTTCCTCAGATCAGAATGGCTTGAAAGCAGAGAGCGAGTGCCTTTCACCCTGGAGTAGCGTGGTCCTACCCTGTAGGTCAGACAGACTGGCTGGGATGTGGAAAGCGAATGCCTTTCTCCCTGGAGTAGCGTGGTCCTGCCCTGTAGGTCAGACGGACCGGCTGGAAAGCGGAGAGTGAGCGCCTGTCTCCTTGGAGTAGCGTGGTCCTGCCCTGTAGAGCAGAAGGACCGGCTGGAATGTGGAAAGCAAGCGCCTTTCTCTCTAGAGTAGCTGGGTCCTGCCCTGTAGGTCAGACGGACTGGCTGGAAAGCGGAGAAGGAGCGCCTTTCTCCCTGGAGTAGCGTGGTCCTGCCCTGTAGGTCAGACGGGCTGGCTGGAAACCTGCTTCAGACTCCTGCCCCGTAATGAATGCGACATTTGCTCTCTAAAACTCACTGGCTGCCTGTTATTTGCATTTCTCTGCTCAGGAGCCTGTCCTGCTGTGTTGCCTTCTCCGACCCTCGACAGGGCTAAACCTTTCCAGGACCCAGACATCTGTACCCCCCTTTGATCTGTGTTGCCTCCTTCTCTGCAGCAGAGACAAAGGTCTGCTTCAAGTACTACCACGGCCTGAGTGGGGCGCTGCGAGCCACCACGCCCAGTGTGACTGTGAAGAACCCATCCGCACCGGTGAGTACACTGCACTACTGCCGCAGTATCGCCCCACTTCGTCCTGTTTTATTTTTACTGTGTTTCACTGTGTTTCCCCATAGAGAGCTGCAGTGGTCAATATCAAGGTATTCTCTTGGATCCTTGTGTTGTGTAACATTAGAGACTCGTGTTTGTTTTCAGATAGCTGGGCTGTTTCTTGTCTTTTGCCTTATTTTGTTTTTTTTTCAGTGAAGCAAATTCAGCCACATCTGCAGGGTGTGAGTGAGTTTGTAGTCCTAAGTCTGCTTTCTTAACCATTGTGCTTCCCCCTGCTTTGTTCTGATGTTAACCTTCTGACATAGTCCTGTTGTGTTCTGTGGAAGTCCTTTGTTTCTGATAGTGCTATAGACCAAACATTTTTTCCTTCAATATGGATAAACAGTTTGTGTCCGGGGGAACCTGTGCATTTCTTGTTGGATCCGGTCTCATGATCCAGGTAGATGGATCACCGGCGTTGAGTTTGTGAATGAGGTCATGAGCACATCCATGCCTGATACCCGTATGGCAGGTTAATCGGGAGCTGCATGGAAGTCGCCAAGGTGGAATCACATGATGCGTCACATGACACACAGGAGCAGGGCGGCCCCAGAGACACCGACGTCACACTGACTTTGGGGGGGGCGCTCTTTCTCACTTGCATCAGTTTGCCCCTAATTCAGCTCATGGCGGCTCAGTTAGACTCCCGCCTTTGCACATGACTTCAGAGACAGATTGAGACTGAGGCCTGAGGAGGTTATCGCTCGCCAAGCTGTGTACAAGTAAATTAATGACGCGGGCCTCTCGAATAAGGCTCCACCCAGTGTGAGGGTTCAGCGGCTCTGCAGCCAGACTCTCTCTCTCGCACTACAATATACATCTAGCTACAGCACAGCGTGATGATGCTGATGCTGAGTTATGTATCTGTTTAGGAGGTAAATATACCCTGGTGTGTGCACTTGGAAGATCCAGGGATTTTAGAGCGTTCCCAGCTGGTCTGGGCTCTTGAGGGCTGGCAGATTATGGCTGGCAGTTAAGGCCCCCTTACTTTTTGGTGATTAATACCACAGCTAAGCGGATGATCCGGCTTAATTTGGAACGGCGTCAGCTTCCCCCCCCACACACACACCCCCCACCTGGCACGGATGGGACAAAAACACCATAGCGAACGGTGGGTCTGGGAAGACGCACGCAAATGTGCCAACAATGTGTTTACCAGTGGCAAATCAAATTTTGCTTATACTCTGAGTGCTGGCATCTTGGCTCCATGGGTAGCCCTCCAGGGTTGAAAGTTCAAATGCCATCCCCAGCGTGTATGTTCTCCCCGTGTTGTGCGAATTTCTTCTAAACATGTGGTTAGATGATCTGGTATCTCCAGGCTTCCCCTAGCGTAAGATTTTCTGTGTGGGTGTGATTGAGTCCAATGATGGACTGGCATCCCATCCAGGGTATCCCCTGCCTTGTGCCCTGTGATGGACTGGCATCCCATCCAGGGTGTCCCCTGCCTTGTGCCCTTGGGTGGACTGGCATCCTCTCCAGGGTGTCCTCTGTCACATTTCCTATGATGGACTGGCATCCCATCCAGGGTGTCCCCTGCCTTGTGCCCTGTGATGGACTGGCATCCCATCCAGGGTGTCCCCTGCCTTGTGCCCTAGGGTGGACTGGCATCCTGTCCAGGGTGTCCTCTGTCACATTTCCTATGATGGACTGGCATCCCGTCCAGGGTGTCCCCTGCCTTGTGTCCTGTGATTGACTGCTGTCCCATCCAGGGTGCCCCCTGCCTTGTGTCCTGTGATTGACTGCTGTCCCATCCAGGGTGTCCCCTGCCTTGTGCCCTAGGGTGGACTGGCATCCTGTCCAGGGTGTCCTCTGTCACATGTCCTATGATGGACTGGCATCCCGCCCAGGGTGTCCCCTGCCTTGTGTCCTGTGATTGACTGCTGTCCCATCCAGGGTGTCCCCTGCCTTGTGCCCTTACTTCCTGAGACAGGCTCCAAGCTCACCATGACCCTGTGCTGGATAAGTGGATATAGTGGGAAGCAGACGCTGGGTGATACCTCAGTAAAATGTGCGGTGAGGCTCTTTGTGACAGCATGATTGTGAAGGTCGTGATTGTGAGGTGACACCACTGACTGAGTGGAGAATGGGCTGCTCTCTGGATCGCTGCCTGATTGCAGGGTCTGCCCTTCCCAGAGCCTTTGGGGGTCGTCCTGAAGGCCACTCATGCCACTGGCGTTTATTTTAAGGTGACCACGGCAGCCCTAATGCCAGCCCCTATGAAGTGCCTTGTCTTGTGCCCTGCTCTGAATGTAACTACCTGTGTGCTTTAATGGTTCATATTTGTTGATTTAAATGGGCCACAAATGGGAGAGGATCATGTGATCATAGGTTCTGGTGCAGAGAAAGGGCCCATCTTCTCAGTGCGGAGCCCGTGGTTCTTCCAAATGTGCTAGTTGCCTCAGGGGGTGCAATTACAGCAGGTACAGCCAATTAGCCAGGTAGTCTGTGAGACATGCTACTTGGGTTAGCATCCATGCTAACAAACAGTGATTAATGACGACATGTTCTGTACAGCCCTGACAGGTAAGCAGGTTGCCACCGACCCTGCATTGGGTGGGGTTCCTATTCTTGGTCAGTGTTAGGAATTTTCAGAATTGGGGTTCACATGCTAACAGCTTGATGACTGACTAGCTGAATCACTAAATTAACAGGGCGGTGCTACTGAGGGTTGAGGGGAGTATGAGGGTTTTCCTCACTGTTTGCCAGCTGACGGGTTTAATACAAGGAATCTTGACTTAGCCAAGACTGCTGATCCTGCTGGAATGAGATCACTTTGAAACGGATCCATGAGGGAGACTGTTTCCCAAATCCAGCACCCTGCAGACGTGACGGCACCTCCGGTGTACATCCGCCCAAACCGTGGGAACATTGGAGTGACCTGCAGGTTTTTTTTGTTTATATACTCTCAGTGAGTTTTGGCCTACTTGGATATATAGATGGCTGTATCAACTATGATACGATATGATGACCCTGTAATACCGATGTGAATTCAGCCCAGTGAGCCCTTACTGTCAATAGAGAGCGGTAATGTCAGCCCGTTCTTGAGGCTTACAGAGGGGCGGTGTATTCTGATCTTCAAAGGGTAGGCGGAGCTGCCTGTCTCCTTTGGCTACTGGCTGCGCTGTTTTAAGATGGGGTTCCAAAGAAGGGAACGTATCAGGCGGCTGCTTCTCTCCTTCGGTCTTTTACCCTGCATTTGGCTTATCCCACGGAGAACAGGCCAAAAGAGACGACCACCCTGAACGGGATTCCAGGCTTTTCAAAGAACTATTAAAGAAGAACCATGAATTGTATCGAAGCGTTATGTTGTTCATATGTTTGTTTGGAATTTGGAACTACACCAAGTGGCTGTAGAGGTTTGTTTAGATAAATGTTTGTTTACTTGTATATGTTTGTGTGTGTGTGTGTGTGTGTGTATGTGTGTGCGTGCATGCCTGTCTGTCTGTCTGTCTGTCTGTCTGTCTGCTCTCAGTGGAGCACTGTGGCTCTTTGGGAAGCTATGATGTGGGCTGTAGACAGTAGTAGTTTGTTAGCGCCCCCTACAGTCAGATCAGGAGCCTGCAGGCCACTTATTATTAACATTAATGTAACGCTCGTCTTCCTGTACCAATAATATAAATTGTGTAGCTTGTAAGTAAAGCAGTCATCTTGCCACCCACTGTGTGGGAGAAACACATCTCTCCTTCCATTTTAATAATACAAAAGCAAATGTCACATGAATATACACTATCATGAATTTTAAATGGCAACATATTTACTATAAGCATACAGAGTTAGACATTAAAGTATCACACTAAAATGTCTCTACAGACAGTTCAGGGTGTAGAATGTGTATTTGCTGTGATGAACCCGGTTCATGTTTGAAATTCTGAACCTTTCCCTGTCTTCTGTGTTTTATAAAATGTAAAACTGTATACTAATTAAAGTGGATAATCACTTACGCAGTGTGGTTTGGACCTGCTGCTGTTGCTTAAGTGTGCGGGCTTCTGGAGCATTCCGTTTCCACGCAGGAAGAGGATGGTGAAGCTGGCAGGTCCGGCTGAAGCTGTGCTCGTTAGAGATGATCAGCTGAGTACGCGGCCCGGGCCTGACGTCCCTGATGTCGTTCGGCTGGGCCTGTAAATCTAGGGGGGTGTCAGGGCTGTGCCTTTACAGGGGCTGCTACATTTAAGGCGAGAGGCCACCTTTGCGTAATGGTAGTGCACTGGTGCGGGTGTGTTTTAAGGCACTGGGGGGCGCCAGTGGGGGTGTAGGTGTAGTCACAGGGTGTCTTGTGTCCGGGGAGTTGCACACAAGGACAGATGAGACAGGGGGAAGCTGGCCAGCGAGATGCCCCCCCTCCACCCCCGATTCCGGGCCCTTCGTGGTCGGTGGATCAAAGATCGCTAACAAGGGCGCCTCATTGATCCACAGGGTGGGGGGGTATGTCCCAAGGGTTGGTCTGGCCCTCCTGTCCTAGCCCCCGCCTCTCTGTCTCTCTCTCTGTCTCTCTCTATCGCTCTCTCACTCTCTCTCACAGTCCCCCCGTCCCTCTCGTATTCTCTCTCCCTCTCTCTCTCTCTCCCAGCCCCCCATCCCTCTGTCCCTCTCTGTCTCTCTTCCTCTCTCTCTCTTTCCCAGCCACCCCTATCCCTCTGTCCCTCTCCATCTCTCTCTCTGTCCCTCTCTTTCTCTCTCTCTCACAATCCTCCATCCCTCTCTTATCCTCTCTCCTTCTCCCTCTCTCTTTCCCAGCCCCCTATCCCTCTGTCCCTCTTTCTCTCTCTCTCTCTCTCTCTCTCTCTCTCACACACACACACACACAGCCCCCCTATCCCTCTGCCCCTTTCTACTCATCTCTCTTCATTACTCTTCTTCTGCATCTCCTTCCATCTCCCCCCCCAGGTGTTCAAGCCCATCGTCGGTGAGGACGTCACGCAAAGCCAGGGCAGCCGCCGCCTGATCAGCTTCTCCCTGTCCGGTGAGCCCCCCCCACCCCCCCATTGCAGACGCTAAGGTAACGCCTCCTGCGGGGATCTGGGCGCGAGTGTCGGGGACGGGCTGTTTGATTACCAGCGGTGTATTTTTAAAATGTGCTGAGTCACCGTTCCCAAGCCGCTCCGCTGGATCGCAGTGGGTCAGAGTGGCGCTGAGTCGCTCCTTTTTGCAGCGCGTTTCTGAAAATGAAAAACGGCCTCCTTTTCACTACCCAAATATAGCTCGCTGGGATTAAAGATTCAGAAGATTCTCCCCGAGGAGCTGAGTCACGCTTTGCCCTCGAAAAAACCCTTTTTGCAAAAGTGAGGCGGCAGTTATCGCAGTCGGTGTTTGCACTGGAGGTGAGCTACGTAGTGGATTTACAGCTGTCCGCCGCGAGGCGCTCACATCCGTTTGTAGACTGGTGTAGGTCACTGGTAGGTTGACCTTCGGACGGCGGTCCTGCTTTCTTGGTTCTGGGACTGGGTCTCCATTAGCTGTCAGTATGATGCCTCCTCTGTACACCAGAGTGCTTTCAGTGAATTTCAGCAGGCGTCTCAGTCCAAGTGATAAATGTTATTGCAGACATACGGTATAACAGAGCGCTATGATTATCCTTCTGCTTGCCCTGTGCTCCCATGACCCTGACCAGGACAAGAGCTTAGAAGGTGGAGGCATGGACAGATAAGCCAATGCTGCTGATTTGGATACCAGCTCATTTTAATCTATTTATACTTAGTGATGTACAGCCTGGAGCCTCTTTTCCCAGGCGGTGCGGTGCTTTGCTATGATGAAAGGTAACTGAATCATTCTGACCCGAGTGTCAGAGCTCTGCATTTCCAAACGAAGGCAGTTTGTTTCATACTAAGATAGCTGACATGTCTGAACCCGCCAGCTATGAGTCCTTGTTGGAATCGGCTTTTTGAGACTGAGCCGACTGATGCCTCGTTCCCACCTGCTGGGGGACAGTGCCAGGCTTTTTCCCAATCTGGAACTGGTTCTGCATGTTTCCACCACAAGAAACTGGCCCTTGGCCCTAGCGTGGCACCACAGAAAAGCTGGTCTCAGAAATTGGACCCGTAATGTCAGCGAAAGTGGGACGGGCTATTGCATCCAAACCTTCCGCATACCCGGAAAATTCAGTCCATATCCGATATACTTTAGTCTAATATCGCCAGTGAAACAGCTTATTGGCAGAATAACATTACATAGTTTTTTTTTATTCTGCGGAAAACAAGAGATCGATTGCTGGCCAGATTTAAGACATGTCACAAGTGAAATATATAAAATTTTGTGGGGTTCGAATGGCGAAGAGATCATGAGGTGTACAGCAAAGTTCAGTTTTTAGCAAACTCGTTTATCGCACGAGGCTTAAAAGGACAGAATAAACTGACTCACACACGGATAGGGAGGCAGTACAGGCAGAGCGACACGAGGCTCAGCAGCTTATCAGGACTCAAAATCCGAAACAGATCAAAATAAATCTAAAAAGCGGAATACATATGAACCTGTACTTTACTTCCACCTACGTAACATTTCCAAACCTTTTTTTGAAACCAGTGGAAACGTGGGCCAGTTCTCAAAAGGCACCCAGCGAGAACCAGTCCGGCACCGGCACCAGAACCGGTTCTGTGTTGGAGGAAACGAGGCATAAGTGTAATGTGTTCTTTCGCGCAGATCCGAAGTACACATTCTCTGCACCTCAGTCCCAAACCGTATAAGAGTCAGCCTGTATGTGGCAGCTGTATTGAAAAACGTGTTCCTTTAAAATCTGTGCGGCTGCCTTGAGTACCACAATGATAATGTTCCTGCCTAAGATTCCCATAATCCTTTGCACCTGCAGATCTTTGCTCTGTAAGAGCATTGAGCGCTGAGCTGTTTCCCTTCTGGCCCCTCGCCAAGTTTATCTGATTCCCATAATCCTTTGCACCTGTAGATCCTTGTTCTGTAAGAGCACTGGGCGCTGAGCTGTCTCCCTTCTGCCCCCTCGCCATGCTTATCCGATTCCCATAATCCTTTGCATCTGTAGATATCTGTTCTGTAAGAGCACTGGGTGCTGAGCTGTCTCCCTCCTGCCACTGCAGACTTCCAGGCGGTTGGGCTGAAGAAGGGCATGTTCTTTAACCCGGACCCGTACCTAAAGATCGCCATCCACCCTGGCAAGCACAGCATCTTCCCCGCCCTGCCCCACCACGGCCAGGAGAAGCGCTCCAGCATCGTCTGCAACACCATCAACCCCGTGTGGCAGAGGGAGGTGGGTGCGCTTTGGTTTTTACCATAGTAAAAACCTGTGGTTGGCCTCCTGGTCCCATGGCGCTGTCAGGCCGGGATCCCCTGCTGTTTGTACAGGCCTGAGATGTGTGTTGATTAACGTGCTGCAGTGAGCCACCTCAGTGTGCTCCTACGGTGCGCCATTCACTGCATCGGTCCCCTGGCGGCGTTTGGCACGGCAGTCCCGTAATCACCCCCAGCTGCTGCGGCTGCATTTTGCCTCTGGAGATGCACCTCAGGGAAGGTGGTAACAGGGTTCCCATGGCAATAGGTGGGGCCGGGAGAGGAAGGTGGGGGAGGGGGACTCCGCGGCAGTTACAGTGTGGTCTGGGAAGGTGAGATTTTCTGAAGCTGCTTCTAGTAACACAACCTTCAGTGAGTGGTGTCTGGGTTGTGGGAAATGGGCCGGCGTTACAGTCTGATGTGAGTGTGTCAGCCGGAATGGGGGCAGGTTGTCACAGTACGCCTGCAGACAGTCTGCGTGACGAGTCACTGTACAGACCAGACTGCATCACCAGCCCACAGGCTCGAGGTGCTAAGCGGGGCGTGATGCGTATCACTGAGGGTGTCATGCCGCCGGGCCAGAGGGGTGTTACGCGGGAGGGGCCGTGGCGAGGGGGGGCGGGGCGTGGGACACAGGGCTGCTTTTCAGAAAGCCTTCCTCTCCAAAGTCTGCGGTGTTTTCTTCTACTTGTGGTCTTGAGTGCCTTCTCCCCTGACGAGAGAACAGCCTGGAAACAGCAGTGAAGGAGCCTGCATCACCCTGCATCACCCTGCATCACCCTGCATGCCATTTTAATCAGACAGTTTGAAGGTGCAGAAATGTCACTGCCGGCCATTCCATACAATAACAATTATAATCATCTGAAGTCCCTCATAAGGAAGTTCTATAAGGAGAAACCAGAGCTGCCGTCTTTAGGTCTAAACCCTGAAGCTGCTTTTCCTGTTTATTTTTAAAATTTCAGATGTTTTATTATATCAACTCAGCAGTTTTATTTTTGACACGTCCACAAGGCTGTGATGCGGTGGAACCCCATCCTGGGCTGTTCCCTCGCAGCATCCGGGACCCCTGTGACCCTCAATAGGTCAAGCGGTTACAGAAGATGGATGGATGGGTGTATATGTATATAGACACACAGGGCAGCATGGGTCTGGATCCCAGTCAGTGCGGAGCAAACGCAGGGATACACGCGTGCTGTGGGACTCCGGGAGAAACCCATGCAAACGTGTGGACTCTGTGAGACAGAGACAGAGCAGAAGTGGGGCTGAGGCTCGCAGTGTGGCACCTAAACATCTCAGTCCGTAACATCATCTATTGTCAGGAATATCTCTGGGCTGTGTTACGGGGCATGGGTAACATGGGGTTAATAAGAAAAGGCAGTGTCAGCATCTCCATGGTGACGAAGGTGCCGAGTGTCTCCACGACGATGGGATGTTCGCAGGCTTAAAGGCACAGCGTCACTGTGGGGGGGAGGGGGCTTGGCGCGGGGGCAGTGCTATGGTGCCATTGTCTCCGTGAGGGTGGGGCGGGATTGTTTGTCATTGAGTACCGTCTAATGGCCTCAGCTCGCTGCAAGGTCGTGGGATTGGAGGAGCCTACAGCTACTAGGGACTAAATATAGTGCCCCACCTCCTCCCAGTCCCTGGGGAGAGCCATCACACTCTATTTTTAGCTGCACTAATGGGTTTGAATAATGCAGCAGGGCCCTTGGGGATTCATGCTTAACAGCAGTCTTGTGCACACCTACCTTTCCTGTCCTCACGTGCCGAAAGGACCGTCATTGGCTGAAAGGCAGCATGTGCCTCCGTCATGTTGGCCTTTTCCTTCCTCTTGCTCCGCAGCCCTGCCCTTCTCGATCCCTGCAAACTGGCAGTGGGGGGGGGGGGGTTTTTTTCCGCCCCGGGGCCACAGGCCGGCCACCGGGGGCCTGGAGGGGGGGGCAGGGTTTTTCCTTCTGTCCTCCCCCTGGAGTTTCAGCTGGAAACAGACCCTGCTCACTGTAAGAAAACTGAACTGTCACATGAAAGGAGAAGCACCGCCCATCTCTTTATAGAGCCCCCCCCCCCTCCCTCCACCACTCGCCCCCCCCTCTGCCGCCCCCCCTACTCCCGCCCCCTCTACGCACCCCACCCCC
>JAAGVU020000089.1:1158562-1169805 GCA_011763525.2 Mormyrus iriodes | reverse complement strand
GCACCACCCCCCTCATTATCGAGCATCCCCCATTATAGAGCTCCGCCACTCCCCCCTCATTATAGGGCACCACCCCCTCATTATAGGGCACCGCCCCTCCCCCTCGTTATAGAGCAGCACACCCTCATTATAGAGCGCCGACCCCCCATTATAGATCACCACGCCCTCATTATATAGCAGCACCCCTTCATTATAGAGCTGCACCCCCTCATTATAGATCACCACACCCTCATTATAGAGCACCGCCCCTCCCCCCTCATTATAGAGCAGCACCCCCCCTCATTATAGAGCACTGCTCCCCTTATTATAAAGCTCCACCCCCTCATTATAGAGCACCGCCTCTCCCCCTCATTATTGAGCACCGCCCCAGAACAGCGGCAAACACAGCCTTGTGCTGAAAGCTGACCGCCCCCCCCCGAATGCTGACTGGCCTCCCAGCACCTCCTCCCAGCACGCTCTGTTTCTCTGTGTCCGTGCCCTCAAACTCAGGCCCTGAGCAGCACGGTCCTTTGTCAAGCCCCCAGTAGTTTCCAGTGGCCTCCCCCGCACCCACACGATATCTCCTTTACTCCCAAAGGTCTGACTCAGCATATTTCACTTTCAGCTGCAGCTCCCCATCCCCCCAGGTCACCGTGTCCCCCCCCCGCCCTGCTCCATGCAGGCCTGTTTTCAGATCGCAGTCTGACAGAATACCCCACAGCTAGCCAAGCGTCCCCTTCACCTGACTCCTGCACCCCCATTCTTTTTAATATTATTTTCCTCGCCATCTTGGTATGATAGCTGTGAGAATGATTTCAATTAAAAACACGCATCCAGGGTATTACAGCTTTATACAGCCACATTCGTCTGTCTATTGCTACAGCCTTTGTTAGAATAACCCCTCAGAACCAAACCCCGGGACTACAGCTGAACGCCATCATGTGACAAAGGCAGACCAATCAGAGCCCAGGTGGGCTGCTTGGGACATCCTATGTATCTGGGAGCGTCACCATGCACAGGGGGGACCTGCTGCCAGGCTGGTGGTGTTGCGGTTCACGCTCTGGGAATTGTGCTATTATCCGAAAATAGCCATCCTCTCCAAAGTAGCTTCCATGAGCCCTCACAACTGATGTTACCCTCCCTCCCAGATTCGCGGCGTCGGCTGGGCACCTGGCTGAATGTAGAGCTTTGATTGGTTACTGAAGTTCGGCCCGGCTGTCTGTCATTGTTAGGTTTGGCCCTCCCGCGCCCTCTGTGCCTGTCTGTTCTTAGCACCTCGGCAGGGAGACCCCGTAGCGCATGCCCGCGATGGTTTCCGTCCTGGCCCCCCCTCCTTTAACCCTGCCTTTGTCTTGTTGCTTTCTTCCCGCATGCCAGCGCTTCAGCTTTGTGTCCCTGCCCACGGACGTGCTGGAGGTCGAGGTGAAGGATAAATTCGCCAAGAGCCGGCCCATCATCAAGCGCTTCCTGGGAAGGCTGTCCATGCCGGTGCAGCGCCTGCTGGAGAAGCACGCCATCGGGTGCGAGTGGGCGGAGCCATATGATACACCCTCTATCCAGCCAGATTTGTCCCAAACCTCCTTCCTAATAATGTCTGAGCATCATACTTTGTATCTCTTAGCTTTTATGCCTGAATACAAGATTATCCCTGTTATGTAAATGCAGGCTTTGCCAGCTCCCACGGATCTGGCATGACACTCACGCTTTCAGACTCTCACGCTCACGCAAGAAATCTTACGGCAAATCTATATTATTCCATTATAAGCCTAAAATTATCTACTGCAAAAGCATTGAGGCAGTTTACAAACCTTACTGACTATTTACAAGGTAATAAAAGTGTTACGTACATGTAAATGTGCGTGCATGTGTGTGCAGACTTGTAAATGTGATCATAAACCTGAACACTTTATTCTTAATCATTTCTTAATTCGTTATTTCTGTCTATATTTACCCTCACTACTACAAGCACCACAGCATTTAATTGACATGAAGAATGCACCCTCTCCCCCCCACGCAGAGACCGCGTCGTCAGCTACACCCTGGGCCGCAGGATGCCGACGGAGCACGTCAGCGGCCAGCTGCAGTTCCGCTTCGAGATTACGTCCTCCATCCATCCAGGTGGCACCACTCGCCACGTCCCTGTCAGTACACGCTAGCCTTCACGTCCCCAGTAGCGGCAGCTAATCGCTAGGACTCTTATTAGCACCAGCTAGCCTCTGCGTCCCCATTAGCATTAGCTAGCCACCCGAACCCTAGTCAGCATCAGCTAGCTACCCCATCCCCATTAGCACCAGGGCCCTGGTTAGCATCAGCGAGCCATACCATCCCCACTAATGGCAGCTAGCCACCAGGGCCCTCGTTAGCGCTAGCTAGCTGGCAAGGCCCTAGTTAGCATCACCTAGCCACCCCGTTCCCATTAGCGCCAGGCCCCATTAGCATCAGTTAGCCGCCATGTCCCGTTAGTGGCATCTTGCCCTTGGGGCCCTTGTTAGCATCAGGTGGCCACTGGGGTCATCATAGTGCCAGTTAGCCTCTGCATCCCCTTTAGCACCAGCTAGCCCTTATGAGTGCCAGCTAGCCACTGCATCCTTGTTATCATCAGCTAGCTGCTCTGTCTCTGCTGGTGCCAGCTAACTGCCATGCCCCTGCGGTGGTGCCAGGTAGCTTCTAGGGCCCCCCTTAGTGTCATTTAGCCGCCATGTCCCCGTTAGCGCCTGCTAGCCGCCGTGTCCCCGTTAGCGCCGGCTGCTGTGTTTCTCCGGTTTCTGCTCCTTGGTGTGACTGATACCGTTGCTGCCTTTATAGAAGTATGTATGAATACATGAACCAGACTGCATAAATGAACAAAGTGACCAGTGCTCTAGGGGGCACTGTTCTGCAGTGGGTTGCACCAGCTAAGCGTAGGTTTGATCTTAGCCTACCGTGGACATAAACTGCCCCTTTGTTCGAGTTTGCAAACTACTAAAATATAATCGGTTGCATCATGCAAATAGTTTCAAAGTAACACTAAGTTATAACGTAAATTTTACACTTCGTTGTTATTAGATGCAATGTCCATCATAACAAAAAAATTTTAGCGTTGAAAATGGCACAGATGTAACTAAGCTAACAAACTTTTTCGTTTTTAACATGCAGTAGTATAATCTTAGAAATCATTTTAATAACTTGTTACCTTTTCGCAGATTTAGGATAAATCAAGATCACTGTCTTGATATGTTAACCTTGGTGTAGTCAGCTAATGTTAGCTATATAGATTCTTGGTGAGAATGCTATTAAGCAAATATGCGGATTGAGTAGCATTATTCAGGCTTTTTTAATGGAATCCCTGACAAACGGCGTTTGTGTGTCTCATCACAAGTAATTTTTCCCCGCGATAACAACGTTTGTTATTTTTTTTATCTCAAAAAATAACGTGTGATATCGCAAAAACAACTTCGACTATGCTGAGATCAAGAGAAACGTAAGTTGTGAACTCGACATTAGACAGAAAAAGACAATGATTTATGTTCTCTGCGTACTTCCGTCCGATGCAGAGTTACAGTGAAAAAATAAAGACAAAGCAGTTCAGCTGTGTTGATTTGAACGGGGCACGTTCAGAGTTTGTTGCTTTGAGTTTTCTTTCAGTTCGTTAAATAATGAATAGAACGCAAAGTTATTTTCATGTCGCTTTTTTTTGTCGATCCGAAAAATGATCGGATCCATGACTCAAATACCATGATACGATCCAAACCATAAGCTTTGCTGTCCATTGCTCCTCTAACCCTAACCCAGCACGCTAGCTAGCAAACACGCTTCTTACATCACAGCGCTGATGGTGGCACATTACAGGCTTCATTACAGATGTGGATGAAATACTTCTCGCAAATACAGAGAAAGTCAAATGGTAACTATGAATAACCCAAACTCAACAAGCAGCTTTTGATCCCAAACAGCAAAGCGACCTCTGTGAGAGGATTGAGGCTAGATGTCAGATGTGCGTACAGTATACCAAAATATTTCCTATGCACAAACAAAGCATGTAGAACAGCCCATTGGTTCCGATAATATCAGACAGTGATATTGATTGGCTGTCCACTGTGAAAACCTCATTCTGTGCCACAGTATTTTAATTTAGTAGTTACTAACTATGTTGTGACTTAAGTGGCAGTCGTGTCACCAACCAAGAACATGTCACTAGTTTCAAAAATGATCTAAGCTGCACTTTACACCCAACCTTATGATCATTCTTATGTGTAGCTGGTGCAACTCACTGCTTATGTGCATAAATGCGGGTATGAATACAGGTCCAATCTGTCGACCACGGTTTATCCATAGTGTGACTCACTGCCGTGCTGCCCCCCACCCCCAACCCCTAACAGATGACGAGGACACATCCCTGAGCACGGAGGCGGACTGCGCCCCACCCACCGCCGCAGCCGGACAGCAAGGGGCAACGGCGATACAGTTGCCGCAGGAGCTCAATGATCAGGATGCTGTGAGCCTGGGGCCTGAGGCCCCTGAGCTGCCCGCCGACGAGGCTACTGTAGGGGGCGAGGCCGGCGACTCAGTGAATGGGGCCCCCGAGGAAGAAGCTTCCAGCAATCAGCTGGAGCCCGGGGAGATGCCTCAGGAGCGCCCCCCCACTGAAGACCCCCCTGAGAGCAGCGAGGCCCCAGAGGCAAACAGCCAGGTCCCTGCCGAGCAGCTGGGGAGCCCTCCTGAGGAGGCTGGAATCGTGGATGGGGCAGAGAGACCTGTGGACATCCCCCCTGAGGGTTCCCGGGACGTGGCAAATGGGGAGATGGTGACAGAGGCTGAGGAGGAGGGTGGCGGTGAGGGGGAGGGAGCCGGTGTCCTGCCACGCATGAGGAGCGCCCCCCGGCGCAGGGGCCGGCCGTGCTCGCTGCCGGTGTCCGAGCTGGAGACGGTGATCGCATCGGCCTGCAGCGAGCCGGAGACACCCAGGAGCCACTACATCCGCATCCATCACCTACTGCACAGTCTGCCCTCCGCCCAGAGTGACGGCCAGGCCTCCCCCGAGCTTGGCATCCTGGGGCACCCGCTGGGAGAAGGAGCAGAGCCTGGAGACGGGTTGGGGCCTGAGGACGGGGTGGGGCCTGGGGATGGGACAGGGCCCGAGGACAGCGCTCCTGATTCTGAGTCCCGTGAAGTGGCTGCGGACGGCTCTGAGGCCACGGACACCCTGGAGCCCTGCCCGAGGAGGACGCTACCCCGCAGCTTGTCCATCGAACACCTCTCCGACCTGAACCAGCTGCTGGAGAGGGCAGGGCCATGCCATGGCAGTGAGGGTGAGGCGGGGGGCCCCAGGGGCCCGGGTGACGAGTGCGACCTGTGCGACGCCTCCTGTTACAGCACCTCCTGTTACAGCACCTCCTGCTACAGCACCTCCTGCTATAGTAACTCAGGCTACGAGGGCCGGAGGAGGCTCTGCAGCCATACACGCTTCTCCTCGGTGGACAGTGCCCGCCTGTCGGGGAGCACCGTCTTCTCCTCACAGGAGGAAGCTGAGGAGGAGGAAGAAGAGGAGAACAGCGCCTTCGAGTCAGCGGCAGACTCCACCCTAAGCCCCGAGATGCGGGAGTCCAGCGATGACACGGCGCAGTGGCAGGGGGAGGGCTTGCAGAGCGGCGCTGGGAGCAGGGCGTCACCAGAGGCGGGGCCCAGTGGGCGGAGCCGAGGTGAGCGGTCACATGACTGCCCAGATTTACCGCCACCCGACTCTGAGAAAAACTACCCAGCATTTCCATTTACAAACACCTTTCATTTATATTATTTTGTTATTTAAATGTCTCCAATATCCAGGACAATCTGGCTTCTTCTATCTCCCACTCGCCCCCACAGTTCCTCTGATCCTAATAGTAATTATTAATAATTTTTTATGTTAATGTGTTTGTAATTCCTCCGTGACCTGTCGCAGGTATGGCAGGTTATTGTGTAAAGTTAAGGAAACCATTCACCCTTTCAATCGTTACCTTGCATCACTTTTATGTGAAGGATGCTCTTTATATACTGGCGAATAGCCCTGAGGCGGGGGGCTGATCTGGAACAGGTTGTCATTTTCCCCTAAAGGTGAATTGTGAACCAATTTAAGGGAACAAATTAGGTTCATAAATTGAGAGACGGGTGCTCATTTTTGACCAATATATTAACGCCTTACGGTGATTTTTAAAAATAGTATTTTTGACATAATTTTTCAAGTAACCTATATATGCGTACCTAAATGAATGCACTGACCTGTAAATCCATTTGGAAAAAAACGTTTCTGTGAATTCAATGTCCATGTAAATTATGCCGAAATCAACCGTAAAATGAAGTACATCTGATTCTTAATGATTAAATAATCTAGCTCTGCTTTGGGGATCCAGTGTGAGCCATAGCTCCGCTTTGAGGATCCAGTGTGAGCCATAGCTCCGCTTTGGGGATCCAGTGTGAGCAATATCTCAGCTTTGAGGATCCAGTGTGAGCCATAGCTCCGCTTTGAGGATCCAGTGTGAGCCATATCTCAACTTTGAGGATCCAGTGTGAGCCATATCTCAGCTTTGAGGATCCAGTGTGAGCCATAGCTCAGCTCTGAGGATCCAGTGTGAGCCATAGCTCAACTTTGAGGATCCAGTGTGAGCCATAGCTCAGCTCTGAGGATCCAGTGTGAGCCATAGCTCAGCTTTGAGGATCCAGTGTGAGCCATAGCTCTGCTTTGAGGATCCAGTGTGAGCCATAGCTCAGCTCTGAGGATCCAGTGTGAGCCATAGCTCTGCTTTGAGGATCCAGTGTGAGCCATAGCTCAGCTCTGAGGATCCAGTGTGAGCCATAGCTCTGCTTTGAGGATCCAGTGTGAGCCATAGCTCTGCTTTGAGGATCCAGTGTGAGCCATAGCACCACTTTGAGGATCCAGTGTGAGCCATAGCTCCTCTTTGAAGTGCATAGGCACACTTGTAGACACTGAAGCCTGTCTTTCGAGTGACACAGTTTCACGGAAACCGGAGCGTCCCCTTAGTGTGCTGGTGGTGGCGGGGTGGGGTGGTTGCTGTTATTAATTTCGCTGCCATCTCTTGTCACAATAACGAGAGTGGCCTTACTCTTGTCTCCCTGAAGCGGCGATGTTGTCAGACTTCACTTGTCCCACGTGCTTCTCAGCTCTCCTGGTGAGGGCAGAAGGGAGACCATGCCCCTGGTGCTTATTTCAGCCCATTATCTCTGTTTGTTTCTGCATGAATCCTCTCGATTTCCCATTTTCCTTCAGTCTGACGTTTGGTCTTTTTTCGCTTGTAGGCGATTTGCCATGCAGCCAGCCGCCAGTCCGCCAGCTGCCAGCTCTGCGACCCGATCCCCATCATTACCCGACTATAGACGAGCCTTTGCCACCAAGTAAGCTCTCCTGCGCCTCCTGCTGCCGCCCCAGGAGCCTTGCTCCTGTCCTTGCTGTCATTGGTCAGGCCTTGGTGGCAGGGGACTTCACCTCATCCTTCTTCCCACCGCATTGTGTCATTTTCTTCTAATGCTCTAAGTTTGATCTAGATCCTCTTAGATGCTCTCCGATGGCTTGTGGAGCGGGTGTTGCCCTAATGTGGGATGTGATTCTTCTCTCCACTCTGCTGGGGTGTTTTAGGATAGGTTAATATCATTTAAACCTTCCAGAGTCACAACGAGTGTGGAACCCATCCCAGGAAGCACAGGGTACAGGGCAGGGGACACCCTGGATGGGACACCAGTCCATCACAGGACACAAGACAGGGGGCACCCTGGACAGGATGCCAGTCCCTCACAGGACACAAGACAGGGGGCATCCTGGACGGGATGCCAGTCCATCACAGGACATACATTATTACAATAACACATTAGCTACAATATGTAATATGGAGAAATGTCGGGTAAATGATTTCGTTTGACGTAGTGCTTGACAGCACTTTAAAACAATCTTTTGCTAACAGGACGTTTCTGCTTCTCTGCTCTGCTCTGATTGTGCCTGTAATGCACACTTGTGATTCTATAGGCGTCTTTTAAGCTAAACCCCCTTGAATGCTGATGTGTGATGTCCTTCTGGGTCCATTCAGCTGGGCTCGATCCTCCTGCCTGTTTCCATGGCAGCGGCAGCTGGGCGGCAGCACACCCTCCTCTGAATGGCTGCCTTGCGCGCTGTCTGAGTGACTCCCCCCAGTTTAACAGAGGGGAGCGTCTCCTATATTCCCCAGCAACTATACTGGGACAGGGTGCCTGCGCCGGCTTCTCCTCTGGCCGTGCCGATAACGTTCTGTGCACTTTATCTGACTCGCTGACACCCTGCCGTCGCTGTTAATCATTCCGGCACGCGTGTGTGTATCCACACGGCCTTCCGGTGCCATATCTCAGAGCCAGGCTTCGCTTTCAAAGAAGTGAGCACAAACTGATACGCTGTTCGAGGCGCGACATCCGTGGCATTCCTGCTGACCTTTGCCGAAGAAAGATTAGCTGGGAACCACGCTGCAGCTTTTCTTTCTTGAATAGATATGCTCGATTTATGTACCACTTCAAGTGGAAACACTATCAAGCAAAGAGTGACAGAGACCTAGAGGCTGGCTTGATATTTGATGAAATCAAATGCCTCCGTAACGACGTTGATCGTTCGGATTAGATAGCTGCACGGCTAAGCAGGAGGGTCAGACGTTTCGGGGATTTATAAGGGGTCCTATAGCATGACTATTAAAGGTATAACATGGTCATAAGCAAATTATAGTCATACTGTGTGTATTGTGCTATGTCATACTGGATGATTATTGTAAATGGTTTTCCGTATATCACTGCGTGAATGAAATGGTACTGCATCACACCATGACAAGTGTGTGTCTGAGCTGTTGCTCTAGGCCTCTGTCGGACGGGGAACCTCGTTAGGTAGCAGTTAGCAGCATTTACAGCACACAGCTGGTCAGCTTTCACCGGTCCTACTGATGGGGTTTAGGTTTCGGTGTGCGTGTTCTTCAGACGTTTTTGTGTGAGCTTTGGAGAGGTGGCGCTGCCCCTGGCCCTCTCAGGGGGTCCCCTTGACCTGTTAGTATGTGGGAAGGCTAAATGTTGTTAGCTTCTTTGGTGCTAGTGGGGGTGACAGAGCGGGAGAGAGGGAGACAGAGAGAAAAAAGGGGAGACAGGGAGGGAAACAGAGGGGAGAGAGATAGAGAGACAGAGAGAGGGAGGGAGACGGAGACAGAGAGAGAGGGAGGGAGACAAGGAGATAGAGAAGGAGACAGAGGGAGAAAAAAGGGGAAGGCGGAAGCTAGAGAGAGGGGGAGACGGAGAGAGCGGGAGGGAGGGAGACAGAAAGGGAGAGAAGGAGACGGAGAAAAAAAGGGAGAGGGGGAGGGAGGGAGACAAAGAGAGGGAAGGAGATAGAGGGGGAGAAAGAGGGGGACAGATGGGAGAGACAGGGCGAGAGAGAGGGAGACAGGGTGAGAGAGAGGGAGACAGGGCGAGAGAGAGGGAGACAGGGTGAGAGAGAGGGAGACTGGGCGAGAGAGAGGGAGACAGGGTGAGAGAGAGGGAGACAGGGTGAGAGAGAGGGAGACTGGGCGAGAGAGAGGGACACCTCTCACATTTGGTAGTGGTTCACTTTGCTACGTTCCTCACAGAGGAATGAATAACAGGATCATCATGCTTTGTCTGTCCCCCCCCCCCCCCATATCAATGGGCAGATTGGGAAGCGCGCATCGACAGCCATGGCCGGGTGTTCTACGTGGACCACGTCAACCGCACCACCACCTGGCAGAGGCCCACAGCGGCCGCCATGGCCGACGGCCTGCGCCGCTCCGGCTCCATGCAGCAGATGGAGCAGCTGAACCGCAGGTGAGACCCGTTCAGATCCGTGAGAGATATGAACCCCAGGAAAAAGGCGTCGCGTTTTATACATTGGTTATTATTGATTCTGCATCCAGTCCTTTAACAGAGCTCAGCTTAGATGCGTATCAAATACATCAGTCTGATACACAACACATCATTTTTAGGCTGTTCACTGTGTCAGCCTGCTAATTCGTAGTAGTTCACTGTCAAAGAGTCTCAGTTTTATAGAAGCCCAGATGCCTGATGAGAAATAGTGCTCTGTTGTAACACCATGTGAAATCTCCACATGGCATCTGGAATCACCCTGAGAATTGCATTGCACATCTATTATAAACAGCACGTGCAATAAGCTGACACCGAGGCAATTTGCTGCCACCTAGTGGTTGACATTTGGACTGCACCAGTTCATTACTCATGGGATACAGTTGGTTATTCAGCGGGGAAAATTGAGAATGATATTCAGTAAAATGTATCAGTATATTCTCAAGGATATGTAATATATACAGTATGAAAATGTAATGTTATTATGAGCTCTTTCATATTGCTAATTTAATTAGCCGTTTCATTTCTGGTCGTGTAGTTTGTGAAGATATTTTCTGCCATGCCGGTATAGCATGGCTGACTGAGCACTGCTCTTGGCTCAAAGTATCTGCGAGTCTGAATGACTGCATGTTCTGTGTGGGTGTCAGGCAGTCTCCCACAGTGAGAAAGATCCATGACTGTGCTCCTGTGAACCAGCGTGTGTGTGTGCGTGTGTATAACGGTAAGCTGTAAGCTGCCTGTATCGCGGGCCCTTCGGAGGTGCCAGCATGTCTGACGGGTCACATGTGGCTTCGTTGTCCACCAAGGTACCAGAACATCCAGCGGAGCATCGCTACAGAGAGAAGTGAGGAGGAGTCAGGAGGCCGGCGGGGAGAGCGGGCGGGCCTTGACACTGACGGCTCGGCGCTAAGCGGCGGTAATGTAGCGCCACCGTGTGGCTGTCCAGCACACGCTTGACCCATGACATTCAAACACTGCATGCATGTCTGCATGCACTGAATCCGAATGAAATGCCAATGCCTTAATACCCAGCTTTCATACGTTAATCATTATATACATTCAGAATCCCCGCCCCTCACCCAGCCGTGTCCCCGCCCTTCTCCCAGCCGTGTCCCCGCCCCCTCTCCCAGCCATGTCCCTGCTCCCCTTACCCGGCTGTGTCCCCACCCTCTCACCTTGCTGTGTCCGGGCTCTTTGCCTTTCAGAGTTGAGAAGAGATGGTCCTTCATCCCCCATTAACAGCCAGAAGATCACGATGCTGCTGCAGTGTCCCGCTGTCAAGTTCATCAGCCACCCCGAGTTCTTCACTGTCCTCCACGCCAACTATGTGAGGAGCCACCCCCTACTTCCCCACCTCCCTCACCACATCCCTCCCCCACTGTGTCCCTCCCACACCTCCCCCAATGTCCCTCCCCCAC
>JAAGVU020000089.1:1112611-1122650 GCA_011763525.2 Mormyrus iriodes | reverse complement strand
CAGGTGTCTCTAGGTACAGCTTCAATAGCCATATGAAGAGCGTGTCGGGTACTATGCAGGTGTCTCTAGGTACAGCTTCAATAGCCATATGAAGAGCGTGTCGGGTACTATGCAGGTGTCTCTAGGTACAGCTCCAATAATTCTGCTGTACATTCTGGAACTGTATTGGTACTGGTTTTTACTCTTTCCACTAGATGTCAGTAGTGTCATGTTTTTAAATTAAAACGAGGCTAAACTGGATATGCCTGTATAGGTCTATGCCAAGGGTATGGATTTGGGTGTGGACGGTAGTCTCTATGGGAGAGGGAACTATTGTACAGTTAAGGTTCAGCATGATTTCAGCAAATTTCATAGTTAATGGACATGCTTTCATTCCATTGAGTAGTTTTAAGGCCATTTGAATCCACTATGTGTGTGAAAATGACATCTCGACGGTGACTCATCACCTGGCATATTTACTGCCACGGCCGTCGGGTGGCTTCGCTAACTCCTGGTGTCTCACATGGGAAGTTCACACCCATAGGCTGTGACAGTCTCAGCCTTAACTCGCAGTCATATAGCTAAGTAAACTGCATTGAGGTTGAAACAGAAGCATGAAATACTGCAGTGGTACTGGAGCACGGCGTTCTGCAGGAGTGGCACATGACTGCCAGTCAGATGAGAAGGGTGCCAGCTTCATGGTGAATGCCATTGGGGGGGTTGAGTGCAGTTTCCTCGCTCGTCCTGCAGGTGGCGGGTTCAGAGGCCGCTCTGGTTGTGCAGCAGCTTACAGCTGGCGGCCAGCAGGCGACTTCATTAGCAGGCGCTGGCTCGATGCTAATTCTCCACAGGCCCCCCCCACCCCGCCAGCGTTCACAGATTCCCATCCTGCTCTCCACAGCCCGGCTTTGACATTTCATATAATCATTTTTTTGTGCCTCGTTTTGAAGTCAGGGCCATGTGTGTTGACAGGCGCATTCTAATGGTCGCCGTGATTTAACTAGCGGAAAACACAATTAATCAAGCGTTCCCCGATAGCGGCCCTCCAGCCTATGCGGGATGGGGGGGCGTGTAACGAATGGTGAGTTATTTCAGGCCTATTTTAATGAGGTTTTATGAACATTTTCATGATTCACTGTCTGCTGCTTTAGGCTAATTATCCCCAATGAACACCAGGTATTGTCCTTCAGATGCCACATGTCAGCTTCTAGCGGGAATACTGGGCTCAGCCTTGTTTTTTTTTTTCAGTGTTTACTGACTACAGGCCTCCGTTAGACTAATTATTGGGTGACCCCAGCGCTGCCACGGAAAGGTCTGCCCTGACCTTCAACATCTGTGGCTGCAAGGCGGCGATTTTTTTTTTTTTTTTGTTTGTTTTTTTTCCTGGTGTTTAGCAGTAATTTGTTTTTGCAAAGTTAGAGCTGAGTTTTGGGGTAGTAGGTAAAAGTAGAACTTTTTAAATGTTTGCTTGGACTTTATTCTGGTAACACTTAGAACTGAACTTTTACAGATGTCTTACGGAGCTGCCTGCCTTTAAGCCAGGTTTCATTTAAAAAAAAAAAAAAAAAAGCGAAGCCTTATCTCTAGGGTCTCCAACGTCTAGACATTGTCTGTACATACACAGATTTGCTGTAGCTGTGCTGGAGTTAACCTGACCCATCCATCCTTCTATCCATCCATCCATCCATCCATCAGATCACTTATTCAGCATGGGGTCACATTGCCCCTGGAGCCTAAGGAGGCACAGACAGAGGAGATTACCATCCTGGGTGGATGGCAGCCCATTGCAGGGCCCACACACTCCTAAACAATTACACACACTGTGGGAAGCTTGAAGACACCAATCCACATAACTGCATGTCATTGGAATGCAATGAGAGCCTGCAGGACTGGGTCTTGAACAGCTATGAGGACATTCCTATTGGCTGCCATGCTAGCCTCTACACGCTGCATTGTTTAAAGTTCCTCAAATAATAGTATTCATCTGTTTCGCAAAGTGCTGTCTGTTCACCTCGTGGTTGTCACTCTATCTCTCGTTCCTGTTGAGCAGGAGCTTCCTGGAGGCCGGGAAGCATGTCTGCGTGGAGTACCCCATGGCACTGTCTCACGCTGCCGCCGTCCAGCTCTGGGACCTGGCTGCTCGAAAGGGTAAATGGAGGGGGGGCTAGGGGGACCCTCGTCAGCTAAAGAGCATCTCTCAGCACCAGCTGCCCTGCTTTTCATACGGTCTTCTACTCTCTCCTTTGTGGTTCTGTGTGCTTGAGACATTTTCGATGCCTTTCATAGGAATCTCGTGGACTTTGGAAGGTTTTTTTTTCTTTGTAGAAGTCTCTAGCCCTCTCGAAGCGTCTCTCGGCTTGGCTTTGTAGCTGTGTAGATTTGAGGTGTTAGTCTGTTTCTTTCAGGGTTGGATTTTATATATATAGCTTATGCCTTCTGTAAAAGCAAACCTTGATTTATCTAAGCCCTTTATTTTGATTTCAAAAAAGTCCCAATAAGTATCTGTTTGTGATGGCTTTCCACGCCACGTCTACCCCACAGGGAAAGTGCTGCATGTGGAGCACATTGAGCTGCTCACGGCTGAGTACAAGCAGCTTAAAAAGGATCTATCTGGCAAGAAGCTTCAGGAAGGGAGCCTGCACTTCACAGGTGAGGCCTGCAGCGGGGGGTCTGGGGCCACATCCAGGTATAGGTTTTAAGAAATGCAATTTCTATTGCGGGAAATGAGTAGAGCTCTTTCTCACGTTTGGCCGTAATGATTTGTGTGGCACCGTACTCCAGGCTGTGTCGGAATACGACTTTCTGCTCCTCGCAGAGCTCCTGCTGAGTCCAGCTCAGGCCTTCGCTGTCCTCCGCAGACCATGTTCCCTGGCTGGCCTGGCATTGTCACCTTCTGCCGTGCTTTTGCTAGGAGGGAGCATTTGACTCATCTTCCTGACTCCTGGGTTCTCTGCTCTTAGAAGGCAGCAGAGGTGTTTATCCTGCAGATCCCACTGATGTTACGGGGCTCTTTAGACTTTAATCTGTCAAAGCCATGAAGTTGTCCTTCTATTTTCCACCTTTCCTGACTTCTCCAAATGGGAGGCCCAGCTCATTGGCCGCTCCTCCTTAACAAGGACCCCCGGTCATTGCACACGCAGCAGGGCACGCGCGTCCCAGACGTGCTGGATGAGCCTCCGTCATTCCGCTAACCGGGCACCCGGAAGGAGCGTAATATCTATCAGCCGCAGGGTCGATGGGGTGACTTTGTCAGCCACGCCCCCCACATCTGTACCAGCTGTTTCCCCGACGTCATCCCAGGCATCTGTTATGAGGACGTGCCTTCATAGTGAAGGGAGTATGATGTGTGCAGAATGTGTCTGTCCTGTCGGCCGTCAGGTTGAAGGATCTGGATAGAAATTCAGATTCCACCAGTAACAGATCTTCAGAAGGGTTACTAAAGAGTGAAACCTGCTTTCAGATTTATGTGCTGGCAGCCGAGGAGACGACTCTCTATCTCATGCATAACAGCACTTTTTCAGTTCATTATACTTGAAAGGTGGTTTAAATTATGTCTAAAACTCACACTTGATAGTCACCAATGTACAGTTTCATCAGCAATACTCTAGGGGGCAGTAGATGCCGCAGTTCTGCTCTGTTTGATATCAGCTTACAGATTCATTGTTACCCTCAGTCCGGAGAGGGCGGCGCACTTAACTGTCCTGTGACTGATGGCCACCGCTGGCCTCATACCCCCACAGGCAGGCCCCTCCCGGCTGGCTTCACCTCCCTGGTCTTTAGCGGCGTCTCCCGCCTGACCTGGCTGGTGGACCTGTTTGGTGAGCTGAGCGTGACGGGTGCCAGTGTGGAGGAGGACACTGAGGCGCAGTACGTGAAGCTCACGGCCTGGCTGCTGACGGGGGAACAGAGGTACTGTGTGTCCATGCCGCTGCCGCCAGACCAAACGGGACCGCCAGTCCTGGGGGAACCCCACGCTGCTTCAGGGCAGAATTGATTATCCGGGAATCGTGCTGCCTTTGTTACCAAATAAGCGCTTGCTGTCAGAGAGGTCGCTTTGTGTGCTGCTAAAATCTACTCTCGCTGGTTTTGTGCCGTTTTGGTACATTTTCCTTAGCCGCTCGTCCAGGGCAGTGTCATGCCAAGCCGGGCTCCGTACCAGCCCGTTTCCAGGGACTCGGAGCCCACCAAAGTGCTGCCGTGCCCACTGATGAAAAGCATGACGTTTCAAAGCTTGCTGGCCACTCCCACAGGCAGCTGCCAGAGTTGTTCTTAAAACGGGCGGTCACATAGTTGAGGCCCCAAAGATGTGCCGAGTGCTTTAAGAAGCTGGAAGATCCCCTCCATGGGGCACAGCTGTTCCTGAAGCCCCCAGAGTACTGGAAAGACTCTGCTGCCTTCAGAACCACACATTTGTGCTTTGCATCAAGGTACCCTTCCTGTCAGCTTTACTAGCAAGGTGCTTCCTGTTTCACTCCCTTCAGACATGTAGCTGTCTAGGTTCTGCTGGGGGATTTATGATGGTGTCTTTGCTGGTTTCACTCTGAGCTCCCGGGCCTGACGTTAGTGCCCTCCGCAGGCCCCTCACGTGGATCGAGGAGCGGGGCCCGGGCCTCCGCCACTCCAAGGCCATCAGCTTCCGCTTCGAGTGTGGCACCGTGGACCGGCCACCAGAGGTGCCGCGGGACGCCGTGGGGCTCTTCGCACAGGATCTCTGCCTCTTCGGCCAGAAGCTGCTGGGCCAGGTGCCCGACGAGGCCCTGTCCGCGGAGCGCCACCGCATCCTGCACTGCCTGCAGCTGGCCGAGCGCATCGAGCAGCTGGCTAAGGGACAGGCGTGATGGTGCACGTCATATCCACACTGCACTTCCTGTGCTCCCCCTGCCCTCACACCTACAGCACATACAGGCTTTTCTTGGGGACCTTATAATATTTCTCGCTACAAGATGGAAACTGAGGGTGAGCTTCTGGCTAGATGCTAATGATAATAGTAGATGTATTTTTAATGTTTTATTTATGAGTCTACCCCTGTTTTGTCATCCAACTTTCCTCAAAGCAGATGTCCTGCTGGTTGTTTGGTTGCATGCAAAGGTGACCCCCCCACCCTTTTTACAACTGTGTGTGACATTAATTGAGTTACTTGCTGACAGGAGCATGGGCGTATGAAACGGACAGGGCGAAGATTTAAGCTCTATTCTGTCATCTTGCTCAGACAGATGCCCGCTCGTCCCGTACAGTGGAGATAATCCTCCCCGCTGGCAACACACCCCCGATTTCATATCTGTCCGGATGTTTCCCCCGGATAGCCGAACCCTAACCGCATGGAAATCTAATGATACCACCTGGGCGTGCAGCCACACGCTGTCCTCCGGAGTGCCTGCAGGAGCTCTCCCTGTAAGACCCCGGCCTTAGTCATCAGTTTCTGTATAGCGCTGACCTCGGCTCTCTTCTGTCTGTTGGTCACAGGTCAGACCCGGGTAGAAATGGCCAGCGATGGTATCTAGGGCAGCCCGACGCTCTGTGTTTGTCTGCAGGCAGCTGGGTGGGCTTCCTGTTGCACTTTCGAAATCGGCAGGCTGGCTTCTGCAGCAGGATGCTATAAGTGACGCTGGCTGTCTTCCAGAACTGTGCCCTGAGGGGGTGTTTTCTCGGCACCCTCCTGGTATTTAGTGGAGAAGTGCCCTGCTGAGTGTCCATCAAGCTGCTGCCGGCCTGTAATCTGGGGCCACAGAGAGTCAATATTGAGTCACCTGTTGAAAACATTTATAGACTTGCTTGTATACTGTTACACATTGCATGTCTGCCCGAGCCTTCCTAATTTGTTCGTCACCATAATAGCATTTAAATAAATTAATTTGGCTAATTCTTTAGAGTGGTATTGAAGCAGGCACACAGCTGTAAATTGTATGAATAATTGTAATGTACACAGGGAGAAAATGAGTCTGCTATTGTCAAGTGTTCATTCGTGTGCCACTTGCGGTTCTTTGAGGGAGTCTCAGAATAAAGGCTTGCTTGTCTCTGTCCTCTTTGTCACGTTATATCCCTCCTTTTCTCCAAAATCCATGTTTTCACACTGAAAAATATCCAAGATACAGACTTAACAGCTCCTCTCCCAGGAGCCAGGAAGCGGCCGTCTTTTTGCCTGCCTGGAAGCTGCCAGAGCCGATCGCCTGCTTGTTAGAGGATGATGTGCGATTCCAGTCTGGAGTTAATGTGCTGCATTTGTCATCTAAAGCGCTCATCCCGCTCTTTTTGGGGAAAGCGTTATTAATGCTGTGTATCCAATTTGGGTCTTGGGGGAAAAATGTACTTTTCTATCGACCTATTTGTGTCTAGTTGTCAGTTGATTCGAGGAAAATGGATTCAGGGGGCAGCATTCAAAGCTCTGTAGCTCTTGACAATGCAGAGCTCAGGGGCCGCAGTGAAATCCAGCTTCATTCTCTTTCTGGTGGATATGGAATGGATTGAGTGTTACAGTGTGCGCGGAATGCCATATATGAACAAGTAAGCAGACAGGCCTAAGTTAGGCTTTGTAATATCCGCAGTTAGTGCGAGAAGACTGGGCTGGCCTGGACAGACGCAATGTGCTTTCGACAGCCGTTTATAGAAAATGTCATTTTTAATCTCAGAAGTTATTCTGGGGATTATCTGATCACTCCTGCTCTGTTTTAATGTCCTCCTGCGATTTGCATTCTTAGAAGACGATAAAAACGTGCCTCTACATGAATGAAAGTCTGTCGGCTCGTCACTGACTGCATTATTTAAGCTGATTCTCTTTGGGTCTCATTTCTAACTGCTGATGCATGAGTGGGCAGAACATTTATTAGTTTATTTTCAAAGCTACACACCGTTCCTTGTGAATTTATCTAAACAATTTCAGTTTTTATTTTCACCATAATGCCAACTTTTACTTTTAGTCCTCCTGCAATGAAGAAGAGTTATAATGTTAGTATTAATGTGTGATGGGGTGATTGCAGGAAGCAGGGGTGTTAGCCTGGGCGTCGCCATCACAAGCCCTAACCCTGCCGGACTGCAGGGGCCTCCCTGGGGGTTTAGTCCACCTCTCCATCAGGGCATGTAAAAGAACACCGTTTGCTCAGAGAGGTTTAGGAGGCTGTGGGGTAAAAATGCACTGACCTTTGGCAACCTTGCTACAGCAGCCTCTGCGTTAAATGATAGAAGTTCATCAGAAATTGATTAATAGCTGAAAAGAAAATGGTATTTTCTCCGTTTAGCACAGAAAAGATGAATTGGTGTGCTTTGTGCCAGGTAGAGTGTATGCATGTACATGTTGCATTTTATGGGCTACTGTCCTATCCAGGTTCTGCCCCATGCCCTGTCCTTGTGCCCTGCCTCATGTCCCGCTCTCATGTCCTACACCCCTCCTCTCTGCTGGCTCCAAGCTGTGCCTCATGCCCCGCCCCCTGCCCCGCCCCCCGCCCTGTGCTTTCTGGGGTGGGCTCCTGTCTCTCTCTGACCTTGCATTGCATAAGCAGCTATGGGGAAAAAGAGGGGTGGATATTTTGTCATATATAACATATGGTGCCTCGGTAAATGTGTAGGCGCACAATTACATTAATTTAATTAATTAACTCTGCCGCAGGTAATATTATGATGAAGGACGAACATGTCTGGGGAGGTCCTGCTGCTGTATCCTTGATGGAGGTACCTGACAAGTTTTGATGTTAAGCTGTCAGCAGAAAATGGATAAAAGTCTAAAACAGGTTTTCAAGTCGTGTGTGGGATGTTACGAAGTGTCTCGAGCAAGGCAGACACCATTTGCCCACAGCTACCGGATAAGAGACTTAATCACTCATTTCACAACATTCCCACAATTACTAATAGTTGGATTATTTATAGTAATATTTAAATTGTGATTAGTCGATGACACAAGTAACGTGTTGCCTTTCACTCAACCTAAGATACATCTAATGCTTGAAATACATTCAAATATGTTAATGAAAACACTTTCTCTGATCGCTCAGCTTGTACCCCTTTGGCATTCCCTCCACACACACAGTAAATGAATGCTGTGTGTTGAGGGCCTTGCACGGTCTTCTGTAAGAAACAGCGGTTAGTCTTACATGACAGTGTGTGCCTTGCCTTAAACCACCATTCAATTTGCATCATGCAAGATTCAAGTCAAGTTTTCAACCATCCAGTTTTGAAAAGTGAAAACAAATGAGATGTTCGAATGTCTGGTGCGAAATGTGCAGGGTATACTTACCCATCTGCTCATTTCGGCAAGACTCCTTTGTTGGAGCATGTCTCTCATTTTTCCAAAGTAGTAAGTGATGCATATTATTTGCATATTAGATATAAACTGTAATCCTGTGAGAATATTTGAAGTGGTTATGCTCAGGCTGATTATCTTCGACTAGACAGAGGGTTAGTGACGGATGACCTGATGAGTCTGTATGCTCTCTATTCTCAATACATCGTTTAATATAATAGCCCCCAACTCTCCTAAGTCATCATTTTGTTTTTAGAAAAACAAAAATCGCTCTCTATTCAGTGCAGCCAATTTTGAGCTTTTAAAAATGCCTGTTTTGTTGAAAGTCATAATTTATGCAAAGGAAGCTTTAGTTTGTATTCTAACAGAGACCTTTGACATTTACATAAAAATGCAGTGCACAATATTCCATTTGTCCTGTAATTCCAAATGTTACTTTACTTCCATCCGGACCAGTTAGTAAGTATTAAGCTATTAAAGATGTGGCTGAGTAATAGGCGCAGCCTGTCAGCTTGAGCAGGTGAGGCAGACAGTATTGATTGTCTGATTTAATGTAATATGCTGGAATGGGCACCATGCGCTCTTTATTAATGTAGCTTTTGGCTCTGCCCAACACATAATGAGCATCCTCGCTGACCCAAATTTAAAGAAAGTAATTTAATTTCGCTTGCTTCTGAAATACAGGGACGATCGAGACTGATATTAAGGCCTGATGGAGAGCTGGTTGAGCAGTGTGTGTCATCTTTGAATACTATGGCAAAATCAGGCTGTTAAGCCCACCTGATCTCTGACCTATCAGGTGAGTCGTGTGGACCATCTGTCCTCTGGCTGCTGAATTGTATTGCTTTTGTCTTATGTCTTCCGTCAAAGTCTTGATTAAGGCTGAATGCACAAAAACAGTATGTGAAATGTATAGCTGCTTCCATATTTTGACCTGAAATGGGGCCTCTTCATACTGCCTTATGTGTGTGTCCTCAGCCTCCTGCTGTTTGTGCGTTACATTCCCCTCACCAGGCTATGGGACACCAGGAGGACACCCCAGTGTGGTACCTGACCTTAGCTAATGGCTAACATGCAATACAACTATTAGGGATGTTATGTTCTCAGGTGGGGCGGCACGGTGCTGCAGTGGATAGCACTGTTGCCTCACACCTCTGGGATCAGGGTTCACATCTCCGCCCGGGTTCCATGTGTGTGGAGTTTACATGTACTCCCTGTGTCGTCGTGGCGTTTTCTCTGAGCACTCTGGTTTCCCCCCACAGTCCAAAAACATGCTGAGGCTGATTGGAGTTGCCAAATTGCCCATAGGTGTGCTTGTGTGCCCAGAAATGGGTTGGCACCCCATCCTGGGTTTTTCCCTGCCTTGCACCCATAGTCTCTGGACCCCCCCGTGACCCCAAATGGGATAAGTGAATACAGAAATGGATGGATGTTCTCAGTTAGACCTATTGTCTTGGTCAATTCAATTAAAAAAACTTTTGTTTGTCCCCAAGGGGCAATTAAAAGCACACAGAGCAGTTTGCATAGAATGACGTAAAATGCGACAGTATTACAACAGAAGGTGTGTAAAATGGCAGCCTATCACATTATAAATATAAAGATGTAAATAGGGTGAGGTCAAACTGCGGGACAGTCAGAGAGAGGTGAGGATGGTTCCTGTGCATCCGTCAGTAGGGCGATGTGAGTGTGTGTGTGCAAGTGTGCTGGGGGAGAGAGTACAGGGTGTGTGTGACTGTGTGCTGCGGGAGAGGGCACAGGGTGTGTGTGACTGTGTGCTGCGGGAGAGGGCACAGGGTGTGTGTGACTGTGTGCTGCGGGAGAGGGCACAGG
>JAAGVU020000089.1:1040177-1053023 GCA_011763525.2 Mormyrus iriodes | reverse complement strand
CACCCTTCAGAAATGCTCTTCTGCACACCACTGCTGTACAGAGTTGCCATAGCCTTCCTGTCGACTCAAACCGGTTTACCTCAGAAGGAAGCTCACGTCTCAGACAGCACGTGTAGAGAGAGATCTTATTTTAAAAGACAAGGGAGCAGGAACAGTGCTTACTGTCAGACTATTTCAGTCAAACCACCTGCAGTGCCATAGCCCTCTGTGCAGGGCGCCTACGATCCATTTCATCCACAATTGATGGCACATTTCAGGGAGACTCTGTGCTCAAGGTGAACCCAGATTTGGTCCTGCTGAATTTCCATAACACTAAATTTAAATTAAGTTGTGGGCCTACAATGCTTAACGTTGTATAAATCAGCCATTGAACATATATTTAACAGTAGAAAGCTAAATATCCATGTAATGGTATGGCGTCATACTTCCTTAGAAGACAGAAAAACATTCACAGCGGTGTCGTGCATTTGCATCATACAGTTAATCAACTGATCAATCAAGGCGAGGGGGGGGGCTTAAGTACAATCACAAGGATGAGTTAGTCCATGCTGTTTTACGGAACCCCGTGGGAGCAATTTGGGCTGAAAAGCAACGTTACAAACTGCACAGAACTTGGATATTTTGTGTATTCTTTAGCGCCATATTTACAGCTACGCATTTCTCCCAAGCGCGCACACACAAACACACACGCCACGTCTAAAAGGGCATTGGCAGCATCTGCCCCAGAGGCCAATGGATCCTACTTTGTTGTGCAAAGACCTTCATTGTGTACAGAGTGCAAAAGTCCAATCAAATCAGTGCCGCATATTTGACTGCTCTGACCGGGACAAGCGGCTGGAGACACGTCAGTAGCCAGGGATAAAGTGACCGTCTAGTCCGTGTAAACAAGAAGGTCATGTGACAGACCAGAGACACGTCAGAGGGCTCCGTGTGGGACGACAGCAACAGTCTGCTTTACCGGCTCCCCATACCTCTTGGTGCCCACCCTGTGGTTGGGCGCGATGTCGATTGTGTCCGTGGCGGAGTCATGCCGCACTGCCAGGCCCAGGTCCGCGATACAGCACGTGCCATTCTTCTTCACCAGGATGTTCTTGGATTTCAGATCACGGTGAGCAATGGCGGGTTTGCCTGCATGGAGAGGATGCAGTGCAAGGGCAGGGTGTGAATCAGTAAGCCAGAAAAATAAATAAATCATGCTGCATCGATCTTGTAAGCTACATGTTTGCTCACTGTGTTAGAGGGCAGGCAACTGGAACATGACAGTAATACTTAAAGACTCAGAAGGCCCAGGATACAGAGCGGGGGAGAGCCTCTGAACACGGGCCTGAGCACAGGACTCATGCGTGCGAAAGTGAGTATGTGGGGTCACCCTGGCCCCCTCACCTTGCGTCCCCACGATCTCCATGTGCAGGTGTGCAAGGCCGCTGGCGGTGGACAGAGACAGCTTGATCATACCCTCCACAGTGACTGTGTACCGGTTCAGGTAGTCAAACAGGGAGCCGTGTTCATGGTAGTCAGAGACCAGCCACAGTTGGGTCCACGTGCCGTTATCTGGAGAGTACAAGCACGTGGGGGGGGTGAGGTTATGACGGGCAGCGAGCTGCTAGCATCTGCAAACATCAAAGTGTGGATGATGTCATCACAGCACGCAGAGCTCTCACCTTTGTTGTCGGCGGCGATGAAGCCCAGGATGTTTTCGTGCCGCAGCATGACGGTCTGGTAGATCTCGGCCTCCCTGAACCAGGAGCGCTCCTCTCGTGAGGAGAAGATCTTAACAGCCACCTCCTCGCCCCGCCAGCGGCCGCGCCACACCTCCCCAAACCTACCCTTGCCAATGCTCTCCTGAAGGATTATGGTTCTTGCGATGGTCCTCTGCACCAGGAGGGGTAAGCCTGCAGGAACATAATTGCATGCATCACTCCCATGTCACATGGCAAAAGGGTCAAATGACTTTCCTCATTCATAGACACACAACACAAAAGTCTGACTGCAAACTTGCAGAAGAGACATAAGCCAACATTTCCCAAACATGTACAGATAACAGGGGGGCAGGCAAGCTCTAACCCTAACCCCAGGGGGTGGGGCTTCCAGATTTTGGCACAAATGTGCACAAGGCCACTGCACGCCATGAGAGTCAACATCTGTAATGAGGACAGTTCCAGAGCTCAGGAGAGACACACCGGAGCCGGAGCCAGACGTGGTCATGTCATAGATGAGGTCTTTGAGGGTGGTGCCGTCAGCCAGGAAGGGGTGGTCCATGGATGGGTCCTCCTCATTGGGCACGCGCTGGTGGATGACTGAGCGACTGTGGCAGACGTAGAAGACCAGGACCAGCACGAAGCAGAGCACACAGACAGGTCCTGCAATCACCGCTGCCAGTCCCACGGGGCCCAGGGTGGAGGGTCGAGGGGGGGGCTCTGGTCATGAAGACACAGGACAGGCAGTGAGTGAAATCTCCCAGACACAGGCAAATATTCACACGATTATATTTTCTAAAAATCATAAATGCCATACATCTTATTTTTCTCTCCTTCAGCAAGTATGACTGGAAAGGATTTATTTTTAATAGGGATGAACCGATATGAAAATCGGCCAAATATCGTTATCGGCATATCGGTAAATTAACGCCCCCGCAGTGGCGGCAAGCAGGAAAAAGCCTCGCGGCCACGCGTACACTCACTTGTTGTTCGCATGTCAGTTCTTCACTGTGAGCGAAGACGACACAAAGACTGCAATTTGTAATGCATGTGAAGCCAAACTGAACCTTGGGGGAAGCACGCCGTGAACCATCGGAGGTAAACTTTAAACTGATTATTAAACATATACTAGATAATCTTGAAACAGAATAATCATTAAAATTGCAAAGGCAGCTAAAGTTTTGTTTTCTCTGTGACAGTAAAACAGAGTAAAAATACTTCAGCAAAAACTTTAACCCCCTGCACTATAATGTCTGTACATTATGAAGGTATGAAAAAGCCTGACCTTAATCTTACTAGTGAGGTATTTGCATACCATGCAGTGTTGGTATTAATGATATTACCCTGCACCTATTTGGAAGAGAATAGCACACTTCAATTTTATTTGGAGGTTTATAACCGATTGACTTCATTTTACGACGAGCAAAGAAAGAGAAAAAGGTCTGTCGTGTAGGATTGAGTTTGTAACGCCTGAAACGACTGGGGTGAATTTAAACATCCCGGGAAATGATACAAGTAACTGACGTTTGTTTCGTTACTTAAATCTGTGGCACCTGCTCTTGTTTGGTAAAGTAAAATATGTCAGATAAAGTCGGGTGTACAGCAGCTCACTTTCAACTTACTGTATTTGTACCTCTTTCCAAGGGCAGAGCACTTTATTTTGAGACGTGTTTAAGTAAGAGATGATCCTGTTTAGTTTAACTATTTCTTTCCAAGACCTACAATTGACAGCATATACAAACAAAAATCCACTTTTCTTCAAAGCAAAATTTTATTTTCATAATAAAAGAAATCGGACTCGGCAGGTCACACTAGCAAAAAAAAATAAATCGTAAAATCGGAATCAGCCAAGAAAACTGCAGTCCGTGCATCTCTAATTTTTAACCATCTCCGAAAGGCAGTAGACAGAAAGGGGAGCTAAGGACACTGTAAAGGGCATTCGAACGGCTGCTGAATCTGAGCGTGGCTAAAGCAAATGAACTAGACACACATACACAGACAGCTGTTGGACAATGTTGATGACATCATCACCTTGCATGACAAGGGAGGAGCTGGTCCGGCAGAAGCCCATCACTGTGACTGATGAAGGTGACGAATCCACATCAGACAGACGTAGATGAGCTCTTGGCCTCAGCTTTTGGCAGTATAGGGATTTTCTTTTTTTTTTTTTACTTCAACCTAAAGCCCACTTGCATCATAATGTAACTATAATATTCTAGCAATGTCCTCTAAAGGAGAGGCAGACATCGTGGTCGTCATCCACTTATCTGGCGGTTTCTGTCTCAGTTTAGCCATCAGTGCGGGTCTCCCAGGAGCCGACAGCAAGGCACTACGGGAGACTGCCGCGGCAGGTGGGGTTGCACACCCCTCTGCATACTCACCCGCTGTGAAACCCAGCCAAACGCGCTTAGGGGGCGAAATCCACACGGCACAGCCAGACAGCGGTGCCCATCCCAACAGGCAGGCAGGCAGATGAAAAGGGCTGCTACCCGCCTTACACACAGTGTATTAGTGTCTGTTGTGTGAGAACAGGCTGCCGCGCCAGTGGGCATCCCGCTGTGTGGAGCGAAGCCTCCTGCGACTAACAGCATGCGCGCACTGCCCCCGGCACAGACGCCCCATTCAGAGCTTTGCCTACAGGTAGGTTCCCCTCTCCAAGTTGTACTGGGTGCCCGCTGGGGCCCGCCACTATCATGGGCTGGCAGGCACGCTTTTGAGCCTGATCGCAGGGCCGTGCACCAAAGCAGCCTTTCCCTTCTCTGCTCGAAAAAGCCAGAGTCCCCAACTGGATACAAAGCAGGTTTCGAGCTGGTCAGCTCATTATAATGCATTTTAAAAATAGGGATAATTTCAAAAATATACAATAATAATTTCACTAAAAAGATTGCACAGTAAGCTCCCCTCAGCACTACCCCTGCCGGTAACAAGGCCAATCCTGTGAAGGCAGCTATAGTACTACACAGCAACACCCACCAGCATGCCAACTCTATGATAAGCGGAGGAAGTCTCTTAACAGGCAGTGCAAACGTTTGATTAACCTAGTAACCTAAGCACCTGTGCCCAGGGCTCACTACAGCCAAAATGAACGCACAACCTTGTGTGGGATTCCCACTTAGTATGGGAGAGCGTTCAGCACGGGATGGGACAGCACTGCACTCAGCCACAGAACACTGCAATAAAAGAAGCCAGCTTTGCGTTAAGAACCAGGCCTTCAGTCCGCTCCAGCACTGAGGCTGAAGACACAGATATTACCCATAAGGCTGTGCGCCAGGGCAGGCTGAATCCACTCATCAGGCACGGTGTAAACAAACAGGCCGTGCTCCCAGGGACTAGAGCTTGTGGTGTTATCTAAAAAAGCCATGCCCTCCCCTCCAACTGTCAGCCTGGTGGAGGGGTGGGCTTTGGAGCTCACCTGTGATGTTCAGTTCGGGGTCCTTGTTGCACATGTGGGTATGACAGCATTTGGGGTGGACGCTGGTGTCCCCTTTGATGGAGTCGGCACAGACAAACGGTCGCTCTTGAGGAATCAGGTCTTTCTTGGCGACACAAAGCTTCTCCTCCACTGTGATCTTGTTCCCGGACTTCAAGATGGTCACGAGGCATACGCCATCCGTGAAGCACGTGGAGTTGCTGCAGTGCTGGCAGTAACACGCTAAGGCTAAACAAAGAAAGGGGTGAGCAGGCAGGTTAGCTACAATTATACTTTGGTTTATTCAATTTCAGGACTCACAAACCAAGTTCTCTGTTGGGACTTGGACTCGCTGTCAAAAAGGCATCATCACAGCTGCTGACACACCACCGTCCTTTGGCTCGAGGAATGGGGAAGCAAGGCAGAGGAACTGAGGAGGAAGCTGGGGGGGATGCTGGGCCGGGGCCCCGACGGTTTGGGCCAGCCTGCATGCGCAGGGCCTATTTAGTGGCATGAAACTCTGCCGGAGGCTCTGAGGAGCGTGACAGCACTGTGACGCCGCAGTCACGCACGCCAAACCACGGGCAGCCAGTGAGTCAACTAGGTCTAGACACCATTTTACGTTTTTTTTTTTTTTATTCAGACGCAGAAAACTTCCGCATTTTTTATTATTTTCGGAGCAGCCTATTCCATGGCAAGGCTTCTGGAAAGCGTGGAAAACTGCCTGTAGTCCTGCAGGGGCAGGAGCCCAGCGCAGAGCGCCTCTCTGATGTGTCTGTGTAAGGAATAGGACTTGACACGTCTTTCGATTGGCTGATAAATTCATGGAACTTTAATGCTGGCTTAGGCAGAAGACCCACCAATAAAGCACCCATATCTCTTTAAACATTTATAATTTGGAAAAAAAAAGCCCTCTAACTGGAGGAAAGGCTGGAAAGTGATGCTTCTTTTATTAAAACTTACTAACAGACCCGGGCTGGCAGTGGTACGTGCTGCAGATCAGTCTACGGCCATACGTAGCCGTATACGGCACAGAGAAATCCTTCTTGCTGTGAGATTCATGTGCAGTGCTATGATGTGTGAGCCATTGAAGTACCTCTAAAAAGGCGCCAAGTAAACAGTCTGCAATCATGTAGAGTCATACATAAAATACAGCTGGTTCACGCTGATCACTAACAACTACTTTACGTAGGACTTTGCGTATGATCGAGTGACACAGAAGTGGAATCAAGAGTTATTTTTCCTGGTGTGAGAACATAGGTCATCATTTGTAAGGTGTCCGTTACAATGCACATTAAATCTGTTATTGTTTAACAGCCGGTGCTGCAGGTATTTCCGTATTATTTCACCTGATCATACAAATGCACTTTTTAAGAACCACTTCTGCGGTCTAGTAAATTTTTGACCATGTAATAAACGCTTAGCTCTGTAATATCGGTATTGGTACCAAACATGAATGAATGATTAATGTAAAGAAACAGCCTGGCATCCAAGGCAGGAGACATGAGTGACACCTTTAAAGTACAGAAAGGGTAAGAAAAGAAAGCAGGCAAGCAGGGACGGCCGCCACAGCGCCCTCTGGCTAAGAGGAGGTCACACTGTAGTGGTGTGCTGGGCAGCTATGTAAGGCTGCGGGGCCAAGGCTGCCTCCCTCCTCCCCGGCCAGTTTAATATCAGTTTAATAATAAAGTCAGTCATTTCCACTGCATGAGAGACAACTTTCTCCCTCAGAGCCAGCCAGTGCGGTGCCTGCTCCATACAGCAGACAGCCAGCCAGCTAGCTCAGCCCATGAGAAGCAGCTACGGATGATTGTTACTTCCGCTCAGCTAAAGATGGAGCTACACTGCACTCCGAGAGGACACGCCCACACTGCGCTGTGAGCAGCGGAGCCGGCCACGGCCACGCACACAGAGGGGACACGCTCACACTGCGCTGTGAGCAGCGGAGCCGGCCACGGCCACGCACACAGAGGGGACACGCTCACACTGCGCTGTGAGCAGCGGAGCCGGCCACGGCCACGCACACAGGGGGGACACGCTCACACTGTGCTGTGGGACATGGCTACTTCATCCATCACTGATTAGCCCTGACCTGCAGGAGAGGACGAGCCCCCCCCCCCCCCCACTGATGCTCAGCGACAATTTGTTGCCTTCCCTCTGATCGAGATGAGCGGCCTGCCATGAATTCATCTGAAGCAGGCCACCCAACACCATGAAGCCCAGCCACTGCTCAGTGCCTCCAGGCTAAATGCATTACACATCACATTACAATAACAAAAAGACAATCAAAACTCTTCCACATGTCACACCTGGGCCACTAACCCCAACACTGACATCATAAAGGTGTTTTTTTTGTGATGGAGCAGCAGAATGTCAATAAGAAATAGAGGCCAGCAGGAACAAAAGTAATTAATAATATTCATTTTCCCCGGGGCACTATGGGGTGGGCTAGCATTAATAACAGGCTCCGACTTCACTTTCATCGCTATAATTTAAAAATGAACTGCCTGCTATCAGTTTAACTGAAAGTACACATCCCCAAATATCCAAATATAATTCTACATAATAAATATTATAGAGAGAAGAGATTTTTAATAAAACAGGAAAAAAAAACAAAGGCAGTATTAAATGCAACACTGAATTCTCTTTTTTACATCACATGCATTTATTATCAAGATTACAAAGTTTTTCTGCGAGGCCGGGGGACTGGATGTCAGATTTGAATGCCTTGGAAAATGCTTCTCTCATTAAGGGGAAGAAAAATAAAAATCATACTATGTCATTAGCACGGAGAATGTCATATACTGGGAAGGAAAGGGGTCTGTGTGCCGGGAAAGAGAGCTTACGTGTACTACAGGACGGCTCGACTATTTACACGGCCGAAGAGTTGAGGTGAAACGAGGGCATTGATCCCATGATCCAAAAGGGAAGATACGAGTTTAAAGAGCCCCAAACGAGAACGAAACAGCTGAACTGCCCACAGTCACATGTAAGGCCAGTTGACATGCACTTTCCCTGCTCCATCTCCTCCGACCCAGATCTGACCAGCCAAGCATGGAAGCACACTGGCGCGTGGAGCACGCGAGAGCGAAGAGCTCCGGAAACATGCTCTATGCAGCGCAGGGCACCTGGCTGCAAGGCAGAGGGGGCTGGGATCTTGGGGATGGGCACAGGCTCTTCCCGGTTAACACGAGCAGCCTTGGCTTAACGGAGCACTATAACAAGGGTGCCCACAAATAAACCGAGTGCCACTACAGCAGCAGCGGGGGAGAGAAGCCAAAGGGCCCTGCTAGGATTCACACATAATAATCCAAATCCTCCCCCTGCGGCAGGTCTGCCGGGGCCGCGGCCATCACGCACCGTCAAGGCGGCAGTAAAAGGCAAAGCTGGAAGTCCCTGAATCGTGAACAGAGTTCAGAATTAAACCAAAGTAATTTAGGACAGCTGCTGGCCGCTACTGCATTTATTTAAGGTAAATAAACAGCCTGACCACAGAGGCCCCGGGGATGAAATTCAACTCCCAGACACTGACGTTCACCGGCCTGCTCTCCTCCCGGCCCTCGCTCCGACAACATCAGGACCGAAGAGTCTCAGCGAATGCTGAGCAAACGCCCAAGCTTGCTCTAGCGTACATGTGTCGTGGGGAGCAAGATGGGGTAGGCGCAAAGAGAATTTCCCCACGAGGGATCCATCGTGTCATTATTATTAAGATTATCGTTATGAGACGCACTCTGCGCCATCGTGCCCAACTACAGCCGGGGGGGTGATAAAAATAAAAATGGCCTCTGAGGTGCAGGAAGTGGGCAAGCGCCTTCTAAACTCACAATGCGAATCTGAGCCAGATTTCATAATTATGTGAATCTCTCTCCTTCTATGATTCTTATCGTTAAATGGGCGATTTACAAGTATGATTCCATATACTCATATGTTCATACATCCTCCTACCGCTAACACAAAATGACGATTGTGCGTTTATTGTGTCTGTTAACCAAAATAAATGCAAATATCAAAATACAAGCCACCTTTCGGAAGAGGTATAAACAAAGAACAGGAAGTGCAAACATCTGTAAGTGCCGGAGTAGGCACTATCGTACACTTCAGCAGGTCCCTGACAGCCACATGACTGCCGCGCTATACTCGTTAATGAATCTGCTGCACCAACCCGTTTCACTTTATTCATCTGAAATTGACCTCATATCGTTGCTTGTGATATTTGGATGCAGCTGTCTGACTTAACAGGATTTAAACTTTTTGCAAGGACTGTGACAGCAGAGGAACCTGAATGAGGGAGCCAGGACAAAGTGCATATGACTCACGCCTATTCAGACTCACTTGGCATTCACAGCCTGTTCTCTGCCCTAAAAAAACCTTAAACTACAAAAGGCTAAAGTAAACGGAAGGCTATTTGCAATTGATGGCATCTAATAAAATTCTACATTACTGTTTACACCGTTTCAGTGCTAGTATTCTGTCACCACAAATTATATCCTTCAAAAGCCTACTCAGGTTTATTACGGAGAGATAAGCACATAGTTTTATTTATTGTTTTCCCCTTATTTAACACACCTGATTCAACTCCTGGCAACTCCTTGTGCTAATTACTACTCAGCTCTTGAGCCAAATCATTTTTGGTGGAACAGGGAAAGAATTAAGCTACACAGGGCTCTGGCCCTCCAGGACTGGAGTTTGACACCCCTGGTCTAAGGTATATAAAATTCAACGTTTTTTTTTTTTTTTAAAAACTGTGTCAAGCATACAGTATAAGGCTGAACTGAAAGCCACATTATAAATGCTTGTTATTCTGCTTTGTATGTAGCCTAAGCCTGCTTCCCCAACAAAGGCGATAATCGCCTGTCGGACACCTTCACTGCGTTATTTGTCAGTATCCGTAATCAAGGATGACCATCATAAAATCGTGCAAACCTATTACATAAAGGGATAATGCCATTAATAACAGACAATTATCTGCCAGTAACACGATTCACCACAAAGCAGTCCCGTTGTCCTTCAGTCATTAGTGAATACGGACTTTTCGTCCCAGTCTAGCATGTTGTTAAAACCCACAACTAAAAGGTTTACCAAACTTCCTCTTGCAATAGCACATTGGATTACATGACCATTATGGCGCAAAGTAAAATTTCTCTAAAGGGGAAAGAAAATAAAAAGACGCACTGTTGGGGCTGTTACTGAGGCTCGGGTGGTGAGGGGGGGGGGAGAGAGAGAGACTGCAAATGAAAAGACGAAGTTGAATTCAATACCCAAGCACATCACAATTCAGACTTCGGAAATCGATAGTGACACGATTTCAAATGACGCTGTCTGCGACCTCAAAAGAGGTAACTGAATTACCAGGCATTCAACAGTGCCGCGTGCCGCTGCAGCTAGATGGCAGCGGAGGCAGGTAATGGCTGCATGAGGTCTTAGCGAGACACACACACACACACACACACACACACACACACACACACACACACACACACACACACTCCTGTGCTATTTCAGCATTCAGCATGTGCCCAAAGACAAATGCGCAATTTGAGACACACTGATGCCAGAACACGGACCTGCAGACTGTCAAGATGCCAGCTGCTGCAAGAAAATGAAAAAGACAGACAAACCATAAATTCTCCTCGGGTAAAACCATGACTACGACACACAGATAAGCATAAAGAGATCACCAGGAACCCAGATATATTCCCAGACTGCAAAAGGATTGAGAGACCATTCACACTACAGCAGACAAACATCAGTAATTGTTAGGGGAGGAGGAACAGAGGACAAAGGATGCAGGTTCCATACCGGACGTGCCAGACTTCAGTGTAGGAGCCTCACACAAAGCTGGCTAAGAAATTACTAAGCCCGGCCTGTAATATAACACATGCCTGCAGTGCAAAGTTAACACCTGTGAATTAGCTGCTGACCACGGGTACAAAGGGCAAGGTGGGGAACATTAAAAAGGGAGCGTAGAAAAGGCTCTCCGGTGAAAAGGTAAAGCCGGCAGCATGGCAGCCGCATAGCTTGCCAAAGACTCTGTGCGGCATATCTCCAAGCCGCAGACTTGTTCATGATGGTGGTAACGGAGGAGGGCGAGGAGTCTCCGTGAATGGGTCGAAATGGGCTTATCCACGCAATCAATTTGCCAGAGCCCCTCGGCTGCTCGTGCAACTCCCTGTAGTACACTTACGGATTATTTCAGCGAGTGCGCCAAGCGCAGGGCTGGCGAGCATTTGCATACCCACGAGTAGTAAAGAGTGACGCAGAGAAGACGTGCCAGTAAGCCTCACAAACCAAGCGCTCAAATCAAAGCAATTACTTAAGCGAGCAGCCAGCAGCCTGAAACCTATCCCCCTAGATTGTGCTGCTCAAGAGCACGCCATGTGCCTACGGCGAGAGGCGCGTGCGGGAAACGCAGCGCACGTTCCTGAAATGGGGCCTGTGACTGCGCTCTGCTCAGCGCCACAGACTTCTGCGGCATTTTCATTCCCTGAATTTCCACCCGAGGTCCTTCGTCTGCCCTGGTGTCTGTGCAGCTCCGCTGCAGGGGGACATGACCTAATGTGACATCACAGCCACCTCTTTCAGTGGACACATGGGCCGATCGCCCCGCCCGGACACACATCCAGAGCACCCTTCCAAGGGGCAAATCATGAGACCTTTTACTTAAAGAAAATCCAAGATTACAGATAAATACCCAAGAAAGAGGATCAGTCTCTCCATACACATGACCTGCAATGGTGTACATGGAATTATGGTATATAACGCTATGGAAAGCATCGCGGTTACGGCACATTTTATTTTTTAAATACGGACAACCAGAAAGCTGAGGAAGACTAATCTCAAGTCAACCTAAGATTACCAAATTAACAGCCAATACAATGAGGCGTGTAAACTTTAAACTTCTCCATCAGGAGTCAGAATATTGCATATGAACACCACCCTCGATTGAGTCATTCAGATTTATTGCAAATACAGACAGAGTGGGTGACATGGGCTTTCATAGTAAACAGACACGCTAACGAGGAGGGGCGCCACAGAGAAAAGCTATCCGGCTGCGTCTGGCCACAGGCAGCACGACAGGGACGCTGCTGGAGCAAGCGAGAGCGCGCTGCGCGATGACGGGAGCCCAGCCCATCGATTTGGACGCTTGTTCGTTTGCTCCAAGGGCGGCCTCCCACCTGGTCTCCCGCCAAGGGGCCGCTAAAGGAGAACTATTTACACATGTGGAAAACAGGTCTCGCGTTTCGAAATATTTAACCTTGGAATGCAGTGTTTGCCGTGTCACGCTTTGCTTACTTTTACGTTCTGTAATAAATGAATACATTTTGTGCAACACATTACTGAACATCAAAAGAGCAACAACGTTAACTGGATAAAGCCAGAGGTTCAAACTGCCACAACCATCTCTCGTAGGCCTAACAAACTCCCTCCCACTATTTATCTATCACACGCTCCCCTGTCTCCCCCACCCCACCACACACGTGAACGGAGCCAGATTCAGTGATGGGCCAAAGGCCCCAAAGCTCAGTCAGGGCACTATAAAACCTGCCTGTGAAAATAAACCACATCCATCGTGACTGACTGCGGGATCACGTGTGCACCTCACTCTGTGTGGGGGGGGGGGGGGGGGTGTGCTGGTGACCCCCGCCCCAGGGTGCGGCCCTGAACTCCTTGTTTCCGAAAAGGCGGCACGGCCGAATTGATTTTGCCCGTTTCCGGGCCACCAACAACCCACCCCCCCTG
>JAAGVU020000089.1:1027326-1040077 GCA_011763525.2 Mormyrus iriodes | reverse complement strand
CCCCCAAAGCCCCTCCCGGGCCCTTCAAAACCCGCCTTGGAAAACAAACCCCCCCCATCGTACCTTACTGCGGGTTACCGGTTGCGCCCCCCTCTGTGGGGGGGGGGGGGGGGGGTGTGCTTGTGAGCCCCTCGCCAGTGTGCAGCCCTTAACTCCTTATTTACCACAACGCTGCACGGCTGAATTAATTATTGCCGTCTCCTGGCAACCACAATCCCTGCACCCCTGCGGGCTGTCTGTGTCGATACCTTATCGCAGTATACGGAGGGGGAGGGGGGGGTGTACCCAGGTGTCACGACACACCGCAAGCGCCCGCACACCGGCCTGAGGCACCAGCAGGCGGACATTGCCGTACTTGCGCACAAAAGCATCCACTGCATTTGTGTGTCCGTGCAATGATAGTGCTCCTGCCTCTCCGTGCTGTTCCAGATGCAGGTCTGGCAGGAGATAAGGCTCTTCTCCACCAGATGTCTACAGCAACTGCTCTGGTCGTGACCTTCCTCCCTACCAGCCAGATGCCCGAATGTGCCTCATAATCAGGCTGATGGCACAGACACAAAGCACAGACCTGCTCCTTCTGACCAAAAGGGCCAATAGCATAACCTAAGCACCTTTTAAAAGACCCGCTTTTAAAAATAAGTAAAAAAATGAGGTTTTAGCTACACAGCTCATTCATCGGTGCTCATCATTTCTCCTAGAACATCTCATTGAAATATGGTTGGGACAGGCAGCTGAAATCTACACATACAGACATGGTTTTCAGTTCCTCAAAATTGAACCAGTGGATACCAAAAAAAAAAAAAAAAAGCCCCCACACACACCATCCCAAAGAGGAGGCCCGGCTGTGAAGCAGCGCCACAGACATTTGGAATGTGGCGGGCAGGACGTGGGCTCCTTACATGGGACACGCCCTTCTTTCAGCCGAGCAGACCACAGCTTGGGGGGGTTCCCAGACAGCACATGGTACACAACAATGATTCCTGCTATCTGCCCAGTGAATCCCTCAAAAAGACTCACAGTGACACACAGCATTTCCCATCTCCATCTGCAAGTGATTGCATTGCTGCAATGGCTACACAACCCAAGGGAGCCGAGTATGTGGAAGGTCACACCGAGCAACAAGACAATCTGACTTGTCAGCTTGGCATGGCGCTCCCTGCGCCTCAGCGGCAGGATGAGATCTGATGGACCACGGTACCGTCGGCAAAAGGGCTCCCGAACAGGGTGACATTTCCAAAGCGACACGCAGCAGAGCAAATAAAAGGCAACCTGCTAAACACTCAGAATGCCAATTCCCGAGCCGCTGGCTTGGTGCTATGATCTGCCGGCGCAGCTATGATCTGCTGCCTTGAGACGTCAGAGAGCTTGCCATGGGCCCGTTCCACAGATAGGGGGCACAGAGGCTGATCACCACACTGCTAGCGGTGAGAAATATAGCAAAACAAAAGCACTCTGCCGACCAGATTGTCTTCCTTGGGGAAACGCCCATCTACACAAGCGCACAAATGCTGCCCCTGTGGCCCAAGAGCTCAGAGCACCTGACCAACCTAAAAAAATAAATAGGAGTACAGCATTGTTACCTGCATTTGGTACCTGCCTATATGACACTGCGCTGTGAAGTAACATCTGCTGTGGTGAGGATAACAGGCACTGTGTCCTGTGACACACTGATTAACAGCGTCTAGACATAACAGTGTGTGACACATACGGGTGTGTCGCGGGGGGGGGGGGCAGTCAGGGAAAATGTTAAGCTGGTCTTAATATTTTTAGTTACCAATGAAAACCCATTACAACTAAAGACGGCTCATATTTCACTTGTTTCTATTCCAGATTTTGCTAAAATAATCTCTAAAAACTATTCCAGAATTAAGTTAGTTATTTAGTTGTGTAAAATTAAATTTTTGGAATAAAAACATTAAAATATTTAAAATGCTCATAAGCATTTACTGTAAAAGCCTCTGAAAATTGGCATTTTTAGCACGAGTACTAGTGCTCCAGCTCAGGAAATTCCAGATATTAGAAAGCAGAACATTGTATATACCCCCCTCATTGATAAACACGGCATATATTGGTCAGCCCAGCATGTTAAAAATATGGGCTTAAAAACATAATATTTCTCTGCTTATTACTATCCAGATTGATCATAAGCAGTCTCAGCCTTCTCAGATTCTCTGTGGGACTTTTCTCCTCTTCTGGTCTAATGTAACAAACTTACTATCTGTGCCCTAGAACAGACAATGTTACCACCACCTGACTAACATGGGCTTGCGTAACCTAAGCATGGATAATGTTAGTACATATCAATTCATTGATCATGTCTTTAAAGACCAGGATTGGCACACTTCTAGAAGAAAGAGAGGCTGTTTTAATGTATATTTAATAACTGTTATAGGCCCAAAAAAGCCATTTATAAACAAAGCAATCTTCTCAGTAGCATAGCCAAGCCAGCGACTTCTAAATAGAGGCCATGTTGAAAGTCTGGGTTTTGAGGAACTGGGCGTGGCCCACCAGGCTCTCCTCATTGGCAGAATTTTGCACAAGGAGCACTCAAAAGATCCCAGGAACGGAAGCTTTAGGTGGCCTGAAATAGCATTCTAGCTAAACACCAAACTCAGATACCAGGTCAAAATCATACAAACATTTAAAACACACCAGCAGCACACGTCGCTGTACTCTCTGGCAGTGACCTCCTCTTTGAAGTCACCATTGAGATCCCACAGCATACAGCGGAAGCCCTGCCAATGGTAATAACTCTGCACTGGACAGGAGGCCTACATGTACCTACACATGCCAAGGAAATGGCTGCAAGCACATATGTAAATTTCACACCCCACTCACAGATCGGAGGTGACCAGTTTCTCAAAAGATCTGAACTGTACATGTGGGCTAATTCTATCATTTCCATATCTCTCCACCCACTGCCAAAAAAGAATATAGAGAATATTGAGTATCAAATTAAGTTAATTTTGAAAAATTAAAATAACGTATTAAGTGGGAAATTCACTTAGTAGGGCCAAATCCATCTGTTTCATCAAGTAAAAATGATCAATAAATTGTGAAGGATCTACAGGTATAATGATCCAGGAAACCACAAAGCTGTGCACAAGAAAACAGCATACTGGGAGGGACCACACAGTAAGAGGCAGGCAAGCAGGAAAAATAACCAGTGGCACTTTGCTTAAAAGCAAGTTTTAGGCAAAGGGCGCTTACTTCTACCACTGGCCTGTAACCTGGGTCCGGAGCGCACCCTCTGAGCCAAGCCCACACTTCATCAGGAGAAAATAAGCCAATAGCAGGACATTTGGCATAAGCAATAAAACAGTTCTAACAATCAGCATATAACAGAACAGAAGCACACAAGTCCTAATAGGAAACGTGAAGCCTGACAGTCAGAAATGAGATGAGGTATTTTGCAAGATGGCACAGTGCTTGGAGAGAGACTTGAGAACAAACGATCTCAGGCACGCAGGAAATTCATTCTGTCCTCCTTATTGTGGCAGAAGGTGCACGCCGTATTTAAGCCATCAATTAGGTGTTACTGCACTTAAGCTGTCTCCCTGAAAAGCCAGCCAACTTAATCCACTAATTATCTTGCCTAAATATCTTCTAAATAGCATTGCAGAACTGCAACACACACTTTAGGGAGCCTTAAATACAACATGATGGCTCAAAGGGTCCAATTATATAAAACGCCATTACAGCTGGGCAGTGCGGTGGTTCTGAGGCTAGGGATCTGTGCCGGGAGCTGGAAGGTTGCTGGTTTGAATCCTGTGAATGCCAGGAGTGACTGTTCTGTTGGGCCCTTGAGCAAGGCCCTTAACCTGCAATTGCTTTGTCCTAGGTATGACGTCAGCATGCAGGTCCTCTAACTTACAGGGAAAACATGGAGGTTGGTGGCATGACTGGCGCTCCAGGCACTGCGGGGGTCCATTCCATCTGAACTAGTGTGGTGCTGAGGTATCACCCGCATGCACTGGGGCTCCCATCCCTGAGGTGGTTCGTTGCATGGTGGATGTGGCAATGCACTGTATCAGCATTTGCTTCTTACCTCCCTATTTCAGTGACAGTTCGAATGTGTGTGCATCAGTTCAATGAACAAAAAAAAAAAATTAAGGAAAACAGATAAACTTCTTGCAGTCAGTTCAGGACATTGAACAACACACAGCATTCAAGAACTAGTTTGAGAGAAGCTGGCTGAAGCCATGCTTAATGAACAAACATGACAAAAGATCTTTATTCCTGTCAGCAATAATTAGTTTAACACCAGAGACAGTCACGGCGCTCAGTGCTGAAATCATAGTGAAGCTTCCGCAGAAATAGCTGAATGAATGCCTCATGCATAAAAGGTGCACAGCCGTATCTTTTAGCGGTAATAGAAGTAGAATCCTATTCACCAAAACATTATTGAGGGATAAGCGCTGGACAGGAAATGTACAATGTGGAAGTAGTATGGGAAAATCCAGGACAGACACACACACACACACACACACACACACACGTCAATGACAGAAAATATATCACTTAAATTACAAAACTGCAGCACGTTTAAGCTAATCCTTGCTTCTGGGTTGAGCATCCTTTACATCATCCGAGTTACCGTAACTACCGCAGCAGCCAAGCAGAAAATGCCCAGTACCTCCGCGGAGAGTTCATGCCTTTAGCAAAAACAGAGCGCCTGCCTCCATACCGTTTCCCTATCATCCACTTCACATTGCTACAGCTTTCACCTTGACAGACCATCAAGAAACAACTAAATTGCTTTTGAGTTTTGAATGGGGGGCGGAATGAAAATCACCACACTTGTGTTTTGATTTTTAACCAGACTAGAAACCAAATATTACCTTTTCCACTCTGGAATTTAAGGATTCAAGGTTACGGTATTCAAATGATGTCAAAATTCAACAGACATTCAGTACTTCCACACAATTAAGTAACCAATGGAAAACAATGACAAACATCTGATACCTCTGTGCTTAAGTGTGTGAGATCAGACACTAATATTTTGGAAGATGTTCTTAAGTCTTTTGTTCCTGACTCAGTGTATGTATAACTACAGGCACCAGCTCTGCCTCACTGCCCATCTTCCGCCCAGATAATGAAAATTACAGGTGAGTGGACTTGTTGATTTGCATAAGGCTAAAATGTTATTTTAAAAAAATGTTCAGGCATATGCCCTGATTATCATGATAAATACACTCAACAAAAGGGGGGGCATCACATCATCCTCATCATCATTACCAGTATCAATAATAATAGTAATAATACATTATTATTATTATTATTATGTTACCATTGATAACAATAATTATAATAGAAATGTACAAAGTGGGAAAAATCAGCAGGCTGACTTGACAAACAATACAGCCAAAAAAACCCTTTCAAATAATTTTCAGTTACAGCGGGAAAAATACATCACTATGACAAAAATGCAGAAAAGTTAAACTTTTGACAGCAAATTTGTTGCAAAAACAGTAGACAGCAACATCACCTTTTACAGAAATGAAGAGGAGAAGCAGATTTACAAGATTAACTGGCCTCCTGACTTATGAGGATTTATTCTGAAAATGGTTGGATCAAAAATGTTTAACCCTCCCCCCCTTACAGATGTGGATCTGGCTCATCACCATTTATTGTTTGTAGCACAGGCCATTAATATTTGATGTTGCCTACTGGCTGTCATCGCATGGCAAAGATGCTACTTTGACTAAATGGCACGTTTGTCAGTGAGTTCCAGAAACCCAGCGCCGTGCTGCGGTCTTCTGTTACTCGGGTTTCTAAATGGGCAGATGCACCGAGCAGTGATCAGCACGAGGGTGTTGAAGAAACAAGAGTTTGCAAACTCCCTGTCTCCTCTAAAGAGGAGACGGCACACATTGAAACACACACTGGAACATTCAACATGGGTTAAGTGAGAGTGTTAACATTCTGCTCAAGAGAGAATGTAACCTGAATGTCACACCTGCGTGACGAATTGAACCGACAGACTTTCACAATATAACAATACCCGTGCGTGCACAGCTAATGTTTGCATTTCATAACCGCGTCCCGTTATTTATGTTTTATGTATCAGTTCGCGGTGATCCTGCGGGGAAAATCCCGCAGGGAAACGTTGTCAGTGTTTCTGGGCATCCTAAAGCACACGGAGGTTTGGTGGGAACGAGCTGTTCACTGCTCCGTCTATCAGAGGGGGCGAAAGGGCGCCTATGACCGCCGTTTGGTACAAGCGACGCGATGGTGTGATGCTGATTATCCGGCTCGTTTCAGGAACCACTAATGCAATAGGAACGATTCTTTGGCATATGCTAGTCATTGTAATTTATACATATGGATATATTTTTTTCTGTCACTATACGAACACCAGCGTGCTCATAACGTAAAAGTACTCGCGTCGTGCAACTTTCAGCAGCCGGAGAGATTGTATTGAAATATCAACAGAGCAAAACAAACTGCCAGGTGCCCCGCGATCATGTGCCTGTGCGATTCCAAACTGCGAAGGTGTAACACGAGTGAGAATTAAACACATGGAGCTGGCCATCACGCAGCGTCCTCTCCTCACCAACCGGGCCACAGCGTGCAATAATTACAGGCGATCCGAGATGGGCGTGTGACGGTCCGGGGGCATGCCGAGCGGTTTCCGAACCGGTCCGACCCAGTAAGACCTCCGCCGAAGTTGCTTTAAAACGGTTTGGTCGTATCAAGTTTAAACAGCAGCAAAATGACCGATTCGATGGTCCCTCGGTGATGCCGATACATTAACGATCACGTCCTTCAACAAGTATCAGGAGACAAAGGCTTTGCGTGCACAAGACAGCCCGCCTCACTCATCGCACGTTTCTTCATCCGTTTGTTTAACTAGTTCCCTGTACGGAAAACTGGAAATCAGTGCAAGGTTACACTAACTGAGAACCTTGCGGTAACTACACATCTTAACAGGCGACGGCGAGGCAGGTTAACGCGCCGAAATGTCATCTGCAAACAGGGGACTCGCCTCCAGCAGCGGCCATCGGCGCCAGACATTCCCATCGCTGTCGGACTGTTTGCATAGTTAGCGGCACACACACACACAGATATACACAGACACACACACACAGATATACACACACACACACACAGAGATATACACACACACACACAGATATACACACACACGCCGCTGACCGTACGGGCTCACACTCATCCCGCTATAACACCCTCCGCCTCACGCATTTCAGACGCGCTGGCCGCGGCCACGTCCACGTCCGAGCGCCCGGTTCGGTCCGGTCCGGTCCGGCCCAACCGCACGGGGAAACCGCGGGGCAACTTGGCAGCGGCCGGCCGCGGCGGGGGCACCCGGGTACCGCTGGGCTGGAAATCAGTTCGGCCACTTCGGAGCTGGCTCTAATCTGGGACTATCCGCGCCGAAGCCCGATTAAGATGTAGTGACATTCGGTTCTTTGCCCTCCCCATCGCTCTCGTTTTCTCCTCCTTAAGGGCGGCTCGCAAATCACACAACAATAAAGATCCCCGACGGCGCGGCTCGCTCACTCTCGCTCTCTGACCTGCGCCATCTTTGAAAACAGTCTTTAGGCAGCGAGTCTTGAAAACAGCAACGTAAAAGGGGGGGGGGGACTAGACTCAAAACCAAACTTTAGAAACCGATTAAAAGTACAAAAGCCTTAACGGCGCCTGGCCGCACGCCTACCTTCGGCTTGTCGTAATCCCGTCCCTGAGAACAGGACTAATAAGCCCATGCAGACGGAAAGCGCGTCCATCGCGGATCGAACTTACTCCAGACTCGCGAGCCAGCAGGCTGCCTCTCTAAAAGAACTTCTCCGCTCTTCGCTCGAGGACAAAACAAACATCCGATTGGCTGGCGCCGCTGTCAGGCCACGCCCAGCCGGAGCGGAGCAGCCTCCTTGCTCGCGGCTCCCCGCGAGCGCCCGTCACGAGCGCCTGCCGGGGGGAAGCGCGGAGATTAATACGCGGATAGGCGGCGGGCGGCTGCCGCTGTCACGGACATCCCGCTCTGATCATATGCGCTTACGGTTTACTAAGTGCATTCAGCTTCGGGATGCACAGGCGCAGGCACACTGACAGCGTCTCAAGTCGTTTTGTTTTGTGTCTTAATTATTTACTGATAGTACTTTTTTAAGTATGATGGTTTATTATAAGTAAGAGTTACCACTTTTGTCTATCAAACCACGAACCAAGTTTATAAAGGTAAAGACGTGCAATCCTTACTATGATATAAAAGATGAATAGTTTTTGTGACATTCAGGATTTTCCTCATACTTGACCACGATTTAAAATGTGCATATGTTTTCGTATCTAGAGTTGTTTTCTCTAATCCAGCGGTGTTATTCTTTCGCAATAATCAATTTCAATATCACGTCTGAAGCATGCGCAATCTTCGCAATCTATAGCTGAAACGTAAACAATGACAGCAGCGCAGCCATAACAATGCACCACGCCAGCGTCTCTGCAAACAAATTATGACGTGTAACAGTTTGCCGAGCGATGTTTTTATACAAATGTACATTTGGTATCTATTAATAGGTAAGGAAACCACTGGGGTCGGTTTGTTTAAACACAAATTCGGCTATTAAGTGACAGCAAACAAAATAACACGAAGAAGCAGCTGAGAAGACAGATTAAAAATAGGAGGGGAAAACTTCGTTTTATATGTATCAATTCTTTAACCATGTCGTCTCAAATAAAACATGAAAGAAAGAAAGCAGAATTCAAGTGAAACAAAAAGAGCATCTTATGAAATAAATGCTAGTATGAAAGATAACTGAAAATGGCTACATCGGTGCAATCCATAAAACATTGTGGATTTAGTGGGAATCGTTTAATTATATAAAACCAGAAGTCTCTAGACTAATCAATATAGAAGAACCCACAGAGGAAGTTCATTGTAATATAATATCATATAGGCTTAATATAATACAATATAATACGTATTTTAAAACTTACATTAGGTTAACAGTTAACTTACTTGTAAAGGTGCCGTGTAACAAAAAAAAACGAGTTATGGTGAGTGAAAGATCAAATGAATAAGTGTGCATGTGCATATGTGTTCGGCAGAGGTGAAAACGGGAGAAGTGCGTGCCCGTTTGAAGCCTGTCACCAGATCACCGTGAACAGCATTCTCTTTGGGTTTCGCAAAAGCTTTACAAGTAAGCCTTTTCTATTGGTGCTTTATAATATAGCTCCGGAACCAGTTAAAGGCAATTTAAAAATAGTGTTTATAGGGGCTTATAAAGCGTAAATATAATGCCTCTGTGATTTATGAGCGTTCCCTCACTCTATGAATAATTAAAGATGTTTTGTAAATTGCTTTCTCGTGATTTGCTCGTTGCTTCACCCACACAGACATTTGAACGGTATATGTCTGGCATACGCTTAAAAAGGGCAGCTTCGTTTACGTCTTGTTTGTCGGCTGACCTTGAAGTTCAGTAACCCAGAGTTTGAAAATTTACCGGGTTTTATATTTGGCACAGTAACTCCTCTCTACAGCTATACTGGGTTAGACGAGCATGTATATTTTACCATAATTTTTTATTGCTAGTAATAAGTAGAAAAAACACGTACCAATGTATTCCCATCAAGTCTAGTATTTTTTGCCATGAAATTCAGCATTTAAGTATGACTTCCTTTGAAAATGGGCTACAAACATGTTTTTGTAGAATTCCATTGAGATACGAACATAAAAACATCGCTTCTCTTTATAGCTTCAGGCCTGAACTTCTATCCCCTGGCGTGACACTCACTGTTAAATTAAGATAAAAATCTAGAAGGAAGGAGGTGCAGATATAAGATTATAAGGTATTTGCTTTTAACCAAAATATAAATATATGACTGTTACAACACATAAAAACTAATGCAAAATGTACCATAACCCTGAATTTAATCCAGTAAATGTAAAAGAGTAGCTTGTCATATCGAAACAGATGAAGCAAGGTGGAGTTATGTGTGTGTGAGGTTACGAAATCTGTTGGGTAGGTGGGATATCAGGTGGGATATGGTGATATTATCAACCGGGAAACATGAAAGTGCCCGGACGCTTTGAACCCTGGGGTCACGCTGCATGGCCAGACACCATTAACCCTGGGGTCCCGCTGCATGGCCGGACGCCTTGAACCCTGGGGTCCCGCTGCCTGGCCGGGCGCCGTTAGCCCTGGGGTCCCGCTGCATGGCCGGACGCCGTTAACCCTGGGGTCCTGCTGCATGGTTGTACACCGTTAACCCTGGGGTCCCACTGCATGGCTGAACGCCGTTTACCCTGGGGTCCCGCTGCCTCGTCGAACGCCTTGAACCCTGGGGTCCCGCTGCCTGGCTGGATGCCGTTTACCCTGGGGTTCCGCTGCCTGGCCGGACGCCGTTTACCCTGGGGTTCCGCTGCCTGGCCGGACGCCGTTTACCCTGGGGTCCCGCTGCCTGGCCAGACGCCGTTAACCCTGGGGTCCCGCTGCGTGGCTCCATTCATCACAGGTCCACACCAGAACATGGTGGCCCAGGCTGTGAGCAGCGACGGATGCCTGGCCACCATCTCGTCCCAGTCCTGGAATGTGCTGGTCTTAATGCTGGTTTTGTACGCGCTGCAGGATAACGTGCCCAAAGAGAGAATTGCTGTGGAATTCTGCGTTCGGGCTTTTGCGACATTGTTTGTTTGAATGTCAACTGAACTGAGAAGTAGCATCATCAGCCACCGGCTTCTGTTTTCTGTCACTTGGTCTGAATCCCTTTCACTCTGGGATTGGTGGGGGTCCCGAAAAAGGCTCCAAAATTTCCTCAAGCTGTGAAATTAAATTCAATTTTATCAAATTATACGCAGTTCTGTCCACAGTGCCTCCCATTAATGAAAGTATTTCATCTGCAAAGAGCCAAATGAACTTGTCACTCCACAAGACAGCTGTCATGGGAAACACGCTGTAAACACGCCAGAGACACACCTGAGACACACAGGAGACACGCCTGAGACACACCGGAGACACGCCTGAGACACGCTTGAGACACGCCGGAAGCAGACATGCAGCGATGGTTCAACAGTGCAGAGACTTTTTGGGAATCTCTTCACCTTTCATTGGATTAAAAAAACCTGCCGTCAGTTTACTGTTTCATCAACACACGAATAACATCAGTAAAAGCACTAATGTCTGTGTATATACACAGTACCAATATATGCATACACACGCAGACACCGATTGTTAACTCTGCGTGAATTAACTTGAAACATTAAGACTTGGGGATAGTTTTGTGAACTGCACGCGGTGCAGGGTTACAGACAGAAACTGTCCTATATGATTAATCTTAGATAGCACTGAATATTTATACAGTTACTTAGCCTGTAAAGTTTCGTTTATGCCTTTTAGTAGCTTCGTTTTTGAGGAATGTTACAGGATGCATGCATCTCAATGTTATTTTCGTATAATTAATTAACATTGCAAGCCCTGCCATCCTTTTCTGTCATTCAGCACATAACAGAAAATGTCTCATTTTTTTTGTTCTTTATAATCTTCCCCCTTTTGAAAATGGACCCTTTGTTGTACCGTGTGGCAGCAAAGCTGGCCTCGATGTTCGTGACGTGCATCACGGCTCGCCACTATTTTTAGCGTGTCATCAGAACCTTTCCATCAACTTCATTATCCTGGTAAGCATGCAGTGCCTTTAACGCCAGGATGCACCGGCATCCAGCGAGTAACCCGCCGCGGCGCACTGCGTAACCAGCGGTGCGTGTGAAAAACACAGTCCCTGATTCCGAGGGTCATGAGGCAAATGATGGCCTTAACTGGCAGTACAAAAGTAACACACTAAACCGGATGCTAACGCTCAAAGTGAAGCAGTTCGTCTCGAATACTAGTCTCTTTAGATAACAGTAACCAGCATCGTTTAAGCTGGTAACTGCAGCTTTCACAGTCATGATTTACGTTGTAATACAGAATATTTTATTATGAGGGGGTCTGTTTTTCCTGGATGAAAACTGAGACACAGGAATCTATGATGAAAGGCAGCGGAAGCTCTTGTTTAGCCTCGGAGAACACGAGCGCTAGTGACAGGTGTGAGCAGGAGGAAGAGGCAGGGGCCCATCCACGCCCACGGCAGCAGATGCAAAGGGGCCAGATGGTACCATCTGGTGAGGCTCCATTAACACCTGAACAGAAGATGACCTTAATGGTCACCCAGAGCCGACTGTGTAATGAGCTACAGACACCCCAATCAGAAGCAGGACCGCAGGACACATCCAGCCCACATCACCGTTTGACATTCCTGATTAAAACATCAATAAATCACAAAAAAACCTACATACAACATCAGACTGTACAGGCCATTATTTAGCTGTTACACAGGGAGTTGGTAACCGCTACAGCCGCCACACAGGGACTTGGTAACCGCTACAGCCGCCACACAGGGACTTGGTAACCGTTACAGCAGCCACACAGGAAGTTGGTAACCGTTACAGCCGTTACACAGGGACTTGGTAACCGTTACAGCCGCCACACAGGGAGTTGGTAACCGCTACAGCCGCCACACAGGGACTTGGTAACCGTTACAGCAGCCACACAGGGAGTTGGTAACCGTTACAGCCGTTACACAGGGACTTGGTAACCGTTACAGCCACCACATAGGGAGTTGGTAACCGTTACAGCCGCCGCACAGGGACTTGGTAACCGTTACAGCCGCCACACAGGGACTTGGTAACCGTTACAGCCGTTACACAGGGACTTGGTAACCGTTACAGCCGCCACACAGGGACTTGGTAACCGTTACA
>JAAGVU020000089.1:985549-1000706 GCA_011763525.2 Mormyrus iriodes | reverse complement strand
GACCCGGAGAGTACACCTGAAAGGTCATATCTGTAACGGGGACCCGGAGAGTACACCTGAAAGGTCATATCTGTGACAGGGACCCGGAGAGTACACCTGTAAGGTCATATCTGTGACGGAGGCCCGGAGAGTACACCTGAAAGGTCAAATCTGTTACAGGGACCTGGAGAGTACACCTGAGAGGTCATATCTGTGACGGGGACCTGGAGAGTACACCTGAGAGGTCATATCTGTGACGGGAACCCAGAGAGTACATCTGAAAGGTCAAATCTGTGACAGGGACTCTGAACACATAAATCACAAGTGAGGCACCCAAGTTATGAAATTGTTTTTAGGTGCTTTTTGGCATCTAATAAAAATACTCAGGGCAACTACACAAGTAAGACCACCAAGGTTTAAAAAAATAAAGCATTTCTCAGAACATGTAATTTCTTGGAAGTCTCTCAAAGGAGTCTGCAAAGCATTAGAGATGTAGGACTCCAGCATGTGAAGTAATGACCAAGCCTGGCTGTTTGCCTGTTTTGCCTTTAAAAAAACACGCACACACACAAATAAGGCGTGCCAAAACAAAAATAAATATCTGTGCCCGTCTCAGCACTGGCCTCTCTCTCATTAGTGATGCCGTTGTCCGTGATGCGGTGTTCCCGAAAGCCGGACACCCCTCTGACGCAGGACTCCAACAGTAACAACATAAGGCTTTGGGGGGGCACTGTTCACGACACTCACTACAGGCAGGTGTAGGGATCGGACAAACACAGCAAAGGTTTGGGGGGGGGGCTTTTTCCTTCACATGGGGTGGTGGGGGGGTCAGCGGAATGCCACAGGTACGTAACCTTCCCCAACAAAGATGGCCTTTCATGCCCCCCATGTGAGAGAGAGACAGCCACACAGAAAAGGGTGAAGCAAGTCTGGAGGGATGTGAGGGAGGGAAGTCAGGGATGAGACCCCCCTCCCCCCCCAGCTCCATCTATGAACGGGGGTCTCCTTTTCATCTCCGAACATCAAAAGAGGGGAAAGTTTCGCAGCCCTTCTTTCTCGATTAGCAGGCATTTACCGCTGGGGCCGAAGCTGAAAGGCCCAAGGGCCGAGGTTCACCTCGGGCTCTGCGCGGCCCCAGTAGTACATTCACCCCAGGATAAAGGCACATTCAGCCGGCTGTGTAACTGTACAACTCCCTTTCTTCCTTTTTCTTCTCTCCTTCAATGGTTCTGAAGGCATGAGGAATGTTCTAACTAGTGTGTCCTTACCGGGTATGCTGCAGCTCCCACACATCGCAGCGTCTCCGTTTTACTTTCTGTATTTTTATTACAGGCCGTCTGCATCTCAAACTCGCTGTGCTTTGAAGCTGCCAGCGCTGATCTCAGGTTCCGTTCACGGTTTTCACTTAAGAGATAACAGACACAAGATAATGGACACGGCTACACAGAGATCCTTCAGTTCTGTTCTTGTTCCGCAAACAAACGGAGCAAACGGAATTGTTAATGTTTAGATATACTGTGCTGTTGTTTAAAAATGACAAATCATTGCTTTGCTGTAAAAGATTGTTATTCCGCGCTGTTTGGCATTTTTGGCTGGAGTGGTACGGCCTTGTGCAGCACGCGATGCACGTTATTCAGGGACTCGCTGCGGCTTCAAATAAAGTTCATAAACCTGAACTATGAGCGGGAAGAGGAACAGGCTCCCACCAAGTTCAAGCCCACAAGTCTGAGTTTTACCGTATCAGGGAACGGGCTGACAATGCGATATTCCACCAAATATCACTCGAAGTTTCCACAAATGTTCAGCACATGATCCACTCTCAGACACTCCCACCAGCTTTCAAGGCCAGATGAAAGAAATTTTCTCCTCAAAAGATCTGACTCACTCTACACTGACGTGGGAAGTTTTTGAAACCTCTCCCAAGAGCTTTCTGAGAGCGATGACCAAATCAATGACACCCCAATAGAATCTCGGATAATCTTCTGACGATCTCACACCAGGATCTCCCCCTTTGATCCAAGCACAGGGTATACCCACTTCCAATCCAATCCAATATCAGTGACCCACCCCCCCACCACCACACAGGTCCAATAATTATGAAGAGGTAACTCCAGCTGTTGCTCAGAAGGAGATTCCGATGATCTCGTACCTGATCACATGCTTCCCTACATGGCGAGAACTCTGCAGCATGGTTGCAACAAGAGGAATCTGTCAGGATGAGAGAGAGAGAGAGAGAGAGAGAGAGAAACAGGCATTTAAGTGTTAACTCCACCTAGATAGACCAGATCCATGTTCAGGTACAACCTTAAAAAGGATCCATGATAAACCCATCTAGGTCAAAATGACGTTTCAGAAAAAAATATTTTGCAACATCACAGGGAACATTATAGTACAGAAACAATGTATTAAGACGTACAAATCTGATGTGTGGATTCAGAGGGTTTTGACCACGATGGCATTCCATAGACACTGGACATCTACAGTGATGAGAACTTATCGCATTTGAAGGAAAGTCACATGCAAACAGAGTGATTATCAGAAGGCTTTTGGCATCTGAGAAAAGACAGGAAGTCAGTGTTAAGGTTGATTCGCATTCAAACTCACAGACATGTTTATTCGTACCTTTGTGATTCATTCACAGAGTTTTATTTTTTTTAATAAAAAGTTTCCCCTTATGGGGACCGAAATAAAATCCGTCCATATTATTAGCCACTGTCTCGGACAGACGCTCATCTCTCATAAATATCCACGCCCTCGGTATGGGCCCCCCGTACCGAAAGTCTTTTCCGGGATACAGCTCAAACATTTAAACAAAACTTTTATGCCTACCTTCCCCCTACAAGAGGCCGGGTTTTGACACACACAACGGAAAGTTAGCACTGTGACGTCACCTGATATGTCACATTATTTAGCGATTTCCCCACAGAGGCACGTCAGCGGCCCACAGCAGCAGTGGTGCAGCGAGCCCAACAGGAATGACACCAAAATCAGGCTGATGACGAACCAACCCAAAAGGGACCCCCTGCGTGGATTCACATGCTGGGGGGGAATGATGGCAGCACTGTACTGCTAGCAACATACACACACATACACACACACTAGCACATACATACACACGCACACGCAATCACACGCACGCTCACACGCACACATCTGGAGCAGAAGGCTGTGACGGGGAGGGGGGCTGGAAGCCAGCCGCTCTCTCTGTGGCCCCACACGCACGCTTCTCCATCCTGTGGCTCGGCGCTACTCAGACATGCACCCTCGATTCCCTCTGACTGTCTCCCTATTTCTAAGGGGTAAAAAAATAAAAAGCCCCCAAAGTTACATCAAAGGCATTCCCCACTGCGCCCCCCCAAACCCCACCCTCCAAACAAACCCCTACAGATGGCCTCCCGAGAGCCCACCCCCACCCCCAAGTCCTCATCATCCCGAAACGGCACACTGTCAGGCACACAGAGTTCAGTGAGGGGGATCATATGCCCGAGGCACCGTTTAACGTTCACTGGCATGAGTGACCGTGGCTTCGGGGGGTGTGCCTGCCAGTCCCGTGAGACAGACACAGCGACGGGATGGGACAGACAGAGAGCAGAGCCCCCCCCAAGCCACTGTGCCCCCCAGGCACACTGCTCCCTACACACATCTGCAATCGGAAAGCAGACCGACTGGCCCATGTTTTCTGCTTTTCATTTTCCACATTCCGCTGCAGACATTTTGCTGCTGCATGGTACAGCCGTAGCAGCCGGAAGGAACATGGAGAAGGTATTGGTCCCTTTACCAGCCAACAACATCCACAAAATTCACAGTGACACGTTTAGGTATTTAGCTGAAGCCTTTATCCAAAGCGATGTACGTTTCTGAGACAGCAGGGTCACGGTCCCTGGAGCAACTGGGGTTAAGGCCCTTGCTGAGAATCACTCTGCCAACACTGCGATTCAAAGTGTTGACCTTCTGAGTACAGGTACAGGCTCCTAGCCTGCTGAGTCGCACCCCCTGTCAGGGACCGCCCCCCCCCCAAGCCTCTCACCGAGCTGCTGCTTGAATTAAACCACTGACTGTTACACAGGGGCACACGGCAGAGAACTCCAGCTGAGGCTAACAATTTACAGGCAAGGACTCCCCTGACTGCATGTTATTGCCTGGAAGGAAGCCACAGGCCCCAGAAGAAACCCTAGCAAACGTAGGGAAGAGAAACAAACTCAGAACCGGTGGCGGGACACGAACCCACAACCCTGCAGGTGTGAGGGAGCAGTGAGCTAGCCCCACCTGCTGTAAATACTTTTTAGACATTCCTACCAGTACTGTACAGTGTGTAGCCCTTCCAGCGCCGCATTTGATGAATATGCTCTCTGGCACCCCCTATGATTAACAGAGCCACGAGGCCTACATTTGGATGACAGATGGGATTGGAAGGTCATGTAGGAGAGACCCCAGGCCGAACTCATGAGTCAGCAGCTTGCAAGCAGATGCAAGGCTTTGTTGGGAGTCGGAGGGGGGGGCAGGTGTGACATTTAAGGGTGGGAGCGGCAGACAATTAGCAGAACTGGGGTGTACACGTCAAATTGACATAGTCATGGGATGACGCAGGGTGTGTTTAGAAGATAAACACTGAAAATGGCCAATAGGCAGGGGTGGCCAGTGGGACCATGGGCAACGGAGGCAGGGGTGGCCAGTGAACCCATGGGCAACGGAGGCAGGGGTGGCCAGTGAACCCATGGGCAATGGAGGCAGGGGTGGCCAGTGGGACCATGGGCAACGGAGGCAGGGGTGGCCAGTGGGACCATGGGTAACGGAGGCAGGGGTGGCCAGTGGGACCATGGGCAACGGAGGCAGGGGTGGCCAGTGGGACCTTGGGCAACGGAGGCAGGGGTGGCCAGTGGGACCTTAGGAAATTGAGGCAGGGCAGATGCGAAACTGAGGCAGACATATTACGGTGACGGACACTGGGTTTCAATAAAATGGCTAAAACTAGGCCTAGAGCTGTAAGAGTGAAAAATGCTAAGAATCACTGGACAGGGGTAGAAGGATTATAAGAGTCTCACCATTGTCTTGTATTGATCCTTTGCAGCCATTTCTACACCGTTCTTGGTGGTGCAACACAAACCTCTGAGTGTAATATGATTCCTAGGGGCTTGGTGCGGGGGCGCTCTCTTTGAAGCTGAGTCTGTCCAGCATCAGAACAGCAGAGAATGTCCAAAGACCCCACAGATATGCCCCCCCCAAAAGGGAGGGTTGGTTCCGTGCACTTGCATGACGAAATGCCATCTCTTCAAAATAATAAAGAATGTCAGCTGCTTCCCAAAATCCTTTGTGGGCCCCACAACACAGACTCTTTTTGAAAAATTGTTGAAGTTAAGATTTCTGAAGGACAGACCTTCTTATCATGTGTCAAGAAAATGTGTGAAGTTACGATTCACTGATGTAACGCGCTGCCCACCTCCCAGCAGAAAGAAATCACCGCTTTTATGAAACGGCTGAAGATGTAACTGAGAAGGGGCAGAAGCAGAACACTGCCCCCGTCATTCAGAAGGATTCAGCACTGTGCGGAGAGGGCAGTGAAGGCCAGGGAGGCGTTACTCCAACGCATCCCTCAACGGACAGACCCAAGCCAGCTCATGAGCTGTTCATGTTGTGTTTAGAGGTTCACTACTTAAAAGCACTACCTTAGGCTGTCATCACCAAACTGGCCATAATCACAACGAAATATTAACATACTGGCTACAGATTTCATTTGGCATGCTTAAACCAAAGACCTACTTTAGATGCACCTTTCTCCATGAAACAGCATTTTCCAGGATATCAGTTACCATGCCAACAGGTAGGACTCACCAAGAATGTGTATCCGTTTGTGCATAGATTTCACATGAGACACGAGATTTCACAGGTGAGAGTTTACAGAAACTGTCACATCTCTGGAGCATATTCTGTCGTACCAGAGACAAACAGAAAAACACGTCTCCTAAGGAACTTGCAAATAATAGCCACAACTTTCTCCAAAAGACTAGCCTCAAAACTGCAGCCTCTCAGGGAAGTCGATGGTACAATCAAAGGTTTCCATCACTCTACTTCCTCTTCGTTTCCTGGATGTTTCCTGGTGTATATTTCCTGACAAAATGAAGCATGCGATGACTCAAGTGTTAGTTTCGGCATAAATGCAGGAAGTCTTTTCCTTCATCTCCTAGGAAGTAACATTTCAAAGCACCATCAAATCAATCATTTCCTGGCTACGGAGTCGGGCTGCCAGCTAAATGAAAGAGGGATGCGTCTCTTTCAAATTTTCTTTTCCCCAAAGCATTTATTAGTGGCAACCCCATGCCCCTTAGTGGGAACTTAATGTCTGTGGATGAAAGTTCACTTCCTGTAATTGAGATAGTCTCGCACGGTCACATTTAAAGCGAACATGACCAGTGGATATAGAGAGTCCAACAAATTTAAGGACAAGAGCTCATGTTTTAGATTTTCTTCAGTTTAATTTGGATTGCCCGCCTAAACTGAAATTACAAGACTGTGATGATTGCAGACAAATTGACAGCCCCTCCCAAGGAGCTTGGAGGGAGCAAAAACATGCACCATCTGTTGGTGCCTGAGGACCGGGTTGGGAAACAATGGTCTAAACCTAATCAGGTTTACAGTCTGTGGGTAGCTGTGGGTTGATGGCAATGATGATCTTTAGCCAAACCTAAGGCCCAAGTAATAGAGAATCACCCACACATTTACAAAAGGATACCCAGACTGTCCCAAGATCCTCTGGGGCACTACAATAACAAAAGAAGAATTCTGAGTGGTTTGAGGGGGGTCTGTAAACACGTCTCTGACAGAGATGTAGAGTCTCAAAAATATTCATAAAGGTTTTCCTTATGAAGGTCACCTTTTATGAGGGATCTTCTACAAGTCCATCACGATCTGTGAAGTGATATTGGAGTTCACAAGTAACCAATGAAATCAGATTTTATGCCACACATGTGGCTTCAATTTCTTGGCCATCCAGGCAGAAAACACCCTACCACGGCAGGGGACAGGTCACTGGGGGCAGAGGACACCCCATCAGGGGGCAGGGGACAGGCCACCATGCAGAGAACACCCTACCAGGGCAGAGGACAGGCCACTGGGGGGCAGAGGACAGTCCACCTAGGCAGAGTACACCCTACCAGGGCAGGGGATAGGTCACTGGGGGCAGAGGACACCCCATCGGGGGGCAGGGGACAGGCCACCCAGGCAGAGAACACCCTACCAGGGCAGGGGACACCCCACCGGGGGGCAGGGGACACCCCACCCTCAGGGGAGTGAGGCAGGAGTGCTACCAAGCTGCCATTCAATACACCCGTAATACAATCAATTAACAGGCTGGCACACCATTTAAAGGAAAACATCATCATTTAAAAAACAATGTAAATAAATTAAAATGGATAAATAGTTCTTTATTTTTCAGACACTGTCACTTGTCTAAGAGAGCTGACCTCGCGCAGGCTTTCACAAGCCCTGGGCCTGAGTGTTACTTATCAAAACCTTCACTTTCTTGGAATTCAGGTGCAAAATAATCTATGTTACACAGCACTTTCAGAGCAGAGGCACTGCACTCCCATTCCTGCGCATGTCTGTGCACAATGAAAATGTGCCCTGATCAGAAACGTCACCAGACACCTTCCTGCTCGCTGTCCCAGCACATTCTGAGATGCACAGAAACGCTCACCTGTGATCACAATCTGTCAAAACGTTCTTTCATTGTTACAAAGCACATTCTGTGAACAGACGTGTCAAAAATGATATAAGATCTAAATCATAAGCAATTCAAAAGAAGTGCACGTTTAAGGTTAGCGCGTAGTAAACATGCCATTTCCACAGACTGGTGAAGTATCTGATGCAATCTGAACGAACCCTGAACTGCATCTTCCATCCTAGATTATCCCTATGGCCTCGTGGATATATATAAAAAAGTTTCACTGCATATTCACTTTATATTAACACACCTTAGACACTTTTAAGGTGCAATGTGTTCGGCGTAGAGAGCATGGCTTTAGGCTTTCCCCGAATATGCCAGCAAAATCACATCACAAGTGTTAAACAGACTTCACGGGGCCGGAGGCGGACATAACAGGCTGGGTATAAATAACGGGGGTACTTACGCCCAGACCCGCCGCGGGCACTTTGCACCCCCAGAATGACAGAAAACTCTCATTTAACGTGTTTTTCAGGGGACATCTCGAATTCCGTGTAATAAACAGGGAGAATGAATAAAATCTAAATAGGGCTAGCTTAAAAGTAACCCATTTAATAACCCAGTTTTCCGGCACTATTTAAGGAGAGTTATTATTAATATAATAAACTGTTAAAAATAAGAGGCAGAAAGTAACAATGGCGTTTCTTTGAAAGGAGGCTGCTTTCCTCACTGTCCCTTTCCCTCAGAGGCTCGATTGGTTACAGATGTTCTCGTCCGGGCGGCTGTTTCCCAGCAGAGACGCTGGGTTCGGGATGTGGCCGCGGCGGGGAAAGCCGGGGGATAAAGCGGCCGTCCGGCACTGACCTGCAGCCCGGGGAAGGGAGGCCGCTTAGCCGCGGCGAAGCCCCCGCTTTCGGACAGATCCGGAGCGCATCTGGGACGCAGGACTTCAGGGCATCTCCAAGTAAAACCCACATGCTGATCTACAGACACACCCTGTTTTTTCACATCGATTTGCCATTTTAAGATGGATTTAATGCCCGAAACTCTGAGGATACATGATTTTAGACAGAGTAAATGAAAGAGATAGTCTAACATTTCTGGGTTATTAAAAGCAGGGATCCTGCTGTGAATCTACGACAGTGATCTTGAATCACATAATTAGGATAATTTGTCCTATTGACTCGGGTTGCCGAAAAACAGTTCATAAAAAAATAATACATTCTAATCCTGTAAACACGTACTGTATTTTACCCTATATTACTGATTATGAATTTTATTCTTAAACAACAGTTACCACGACATAACTATAAGCGAGGTGGGACAGGAAATGCCAGAAACTGCCTAAATGGGGAAAAACCCTAAGTATTTCGATCGTTTGTAACGGTTAACCCTGATTTTAAATACTTAACAGCATCGTTCACAGTCGCAGATTAACTGTGATCGCTTCGTCCGCCAGGTTATTTTCATTTCTTTGTCATTGATCAGTTATTTGTAGAACAAAAGCTAGCGATAAAATTAGAAAAAAAAGTCTGCTTAAGAAATCATACATTAATCTTACAGGAGTTCCCTCTGCGAACCAACTAACTTGTATCCGACTCTGAAATACTTAGTCGTACTGTCAAAGATCTAAAGCGATACAATGTATCAAAAAACCCGCTACAATCAGTTGCAGAGAGTTATTAGTACTTTCCACTTTCATGCCTGGTGTATACTACAGTAGCGCTTATTTTGTGCGTTTCTTGACATTTTTCTTACTCACTTACTGTACAGCGTAAATGCCGGACTGCAGAAGCGCCTTAGCAAACAGTTCACTACTGCGAGAAGTTAAATCCGCCACCGTTAGCGAAAACACAAACTTTACACTTATAAAACAGAGTTAGAAAAAGACAGAAGAGCGGAAAACCTTAAAGCAGTTTGGGAAGAGGCCCGGCGAAGACTAGATCTCGTCCCAGACAAACGTGAGCGCTTTAATTGTAAAGAGAATGAGCAGCCTTACCCTGCGCACGGATGATGTCGTAGATGCTGAACGCGAGGAAGAAGAAGATCATCTCAAAGGACAGGAACATCTTACTGAGATCCTAAAGTACATGGTGGAGGAGAAGATAAACGGGCGTCCGCGGCACTGACAGGCTCCATGAGTGCGGCTCCGCGGCTCCCCTGGCAGCTCTTAGCGGTTCGCAGGCCGGAGCAGGGAGACGGGGCAGGGAGACGGAGAAGCGGCCTCCGCTCGCAGCCCCACTGAGCATGTGCGGGGGGCTCGGGCTGCGCCGCCGGCGGCCGCATGCGAGCGCCTGCGGCTTATTATAGGGCGCAAAGTAGTTACTGCATTAATAAAGGCGCAAAGCAGTAAGTGCATTAATAACAGGTGAAAACGCCTTTATTCTGTCCTGTCACTTTAATTAAAGCAGCGCTGTTCAGACTTCGGTCGCAGGTCCGCATCGGATTTTTGTTCATAGTTTGAGGTCCGGCAGCATTTCATGAATTTTAATGAATTAACAATATCCTTCGATATAAGATGGAATATATAACAAAAAATGGGAAGTTTTACCGCTCGCTGATCGTTGCGATTAGGGGGATTATGTCCAGTTATGCGTTTGCGAAGTTTGATATACTGTATATATCTGTATTGTATTTTTGTACTTAAAACCACGGTACGCCTTTTGACGGAAACCAAATTGATTCAAAAAGTGGATTATCGGCTGGGTCCGGATTAATTTGACTTTGAGATCCCCTGTTTTAAAGGACGTAATGAGTCTATTATTCCTGCCAGTAAAATCAAAGCAAATCAGTCAAAGAAATATATTGAAAATACTTAGCGAAAGGTACATATGTAAACAATTAAAATCTATATCTAATTTTTATAATGCCTTTTCTAATGAGATACCGGCCTCCTGGATTAGGCGAGTCGCTTGTACAAATACAAGAGGTAAATTAAATTAATTGTATTGTGATTCTTTTAGATATAAACACTGTACTGTCTGGGTGTTAGGGTCGTTGCCGAGTCACTTTCCTGAGCGTGTGTGTCGGGGGCGGTTATGGTTAGGGGGCGCTGTTAGGACACCCCGGAGAAAAGGGGGCAATCGCCCAAGGGCAGCACATCGGGACAGAGATACCACACTGACCCCCAGCCCTGCCCCTTGTTCTGGTCAGTGAGGTTCCTGCCGTTGGACTGTGGTGTCAGACTCCACGCCAGCCTCGCAGGACTTGCACAGTCCGTCAAGCTCATCCGCGTCCAGAATCCATCCCTGTAAGCTGCCATGTGTTTCGTTAAATAACACAAACCCATCTTGCTCCCAAGCCCTAAAAGGTAATAAAAGGAAAATTTATCTTTATTTAGTTCTGTGTAATTTATATCCAGCGGTCAGCACTGTAGAATATACCCTGGTGTTAGCAATGGTGTGCACAGTGTCAGTTATGCAGCTGCTATCGCACGGTGATTGTTGACGTTCAGTTAAGACTGAAATAATAATTATGAATATCATATGAATGACATGCAAATTGCATGCACACGACCATGAGCGGAAAGACAGTAAGTATATCAGAATGCCTTAGTTAATAAGTGGGTCACATGACCCCTCTGGCCTCAGCCCAGTCGCCTTGGGTCATATAACCCCTCTGGCCTCAGCCCAGTCGCCTTGGGTCACATGACCCCTCTGGCCTCAGCCCAGTCGCCTTGGGTCACATGACCCCTCTGGCCTCAGCCCAGTTTTCTTGGGTCATATAACCCCTCTGACCTTGAGGATCTCTGGCAATCTATGGTCAGCGTGGAGGACAAACATCGAAGCGCAGAGGGAACAGCTCGCAGACCCCGAGAGAATCTCAACCATGGCCCTTAACTGAACGGACTCAAATGTCATCAAACCATAAAGCATACATGTGCAGGTATACTGATCAAATGCAGAAAAAACAGCACAAACTTTTTATTAAGGCTGCACAGGGTTCTGGCTGAATTTATGACAAAAGAAATTTATGAAGATCAAAGAACTGAAAAAACATACTAAAGCAGTTGAATCACTGGCCATTGTTATTACAGTGATTATTATATGTGCTGTTTATAGTTCCATACAGGAGTGTAGGTAGCAGGGAACAGGGAGGTGTGTATCCCCATTTTTTTATTTGGCTTTATTCCTCCTCCCCCACCACAATAAACAGATCCCTTCCCCAATAAACTCTCTTTCCTATGCTGTTAGCTCATACTGTATGTAAGTACTGCCTGGAACTAATGAAATGCTCACACACCAGAAGGCTGTGCTGTCAGTCTAAAGCTGTGGAGGTGAGTCCTCAGAAAGCCCGTCAGTCAGACACTCACAGCCAAAGCTGCGGAGGTGACTCCTCGGAAAGCCCGTCAGTCAGACACTCACAGCCAAAGCTGCGGAGGTGACTCCTCGGAAAGCCCGTCAGTCAGACACTCACAGCCAAAGCTGCGGAGGTGACTCAAACAAAAAACAAGTCACATTCATTATTGGGAAGAGGGATGAATGTGAAAGCGGCTGCTTTCTGTCGTGCTTGACGTCAGCATGATGAGAATTACAGCTCCAGCGTCAGGGCCATGCGGGTCTCACAGGCACTGACGGCGAGGGGGGAATTCAAAAAGGGCTCAGGAGGCACTGCTACCATCAAGCTCACCGTGTGCGCATATCAGGGCTGCCAGCTCTCCTGCATCTGGTGTGACACTCACGCAAGAAATCCATCCATCCACCCATTTTCTGTAACCACTTATCCCATTTGGGGTCATGGGGGGTCTGGAGTCTATGGGTGCAAGGCAGGGAACAACCTAGGATGGGGTGCCAACCCATTGCTGGGCACACTCACACACCATTCACACACACGTGCATACCTACAGGCAATTTGGCGACTCCAATCAGACACGGGGAGAACATGCAAACTCCACACACGGAACCCGGGCAGAGACTTGAAACCTGGTCCCAGAAGTGTGAGGCAACAGTGCTAACCACTGCACCACCGTGCCGCCCCCACGCAAGAAATCTTACGGCAAATCTACATTATTCCATTATAAACCGAAAACTTGCTACATGCAAAGTGCTGAGGTAGTGTGCAAACCCTACAGACTATTTACAAGGTAATAAAACTCTTACACATACATGTAAATGTGTGCGCAGCCTTGTCTGGAATTGATAATCTCACACCAACCAGCTGACTGATTTTGGAAGCTGTGCACGGTGTGTGTTTACAACCTTCATAACTCTCACAATTGTCACATGGACCTTGACAGTCATAGAACTGCAGACAGTTCCACAAGGTCTCAGGATGTTTCATTAGGGATAGAGCAGATCGCAACCCAAATGGAACCCTTCTCTGGAGCTACTCACACACTGGCGTTTCCTTTGCTTAATCAAGGTTTTCTGAGGAAATCTAATAATTTTCTAAACTGGTGGAATCATATCAATGAACGTCAAATGTCCATGACATCACTTCTCAGAAAAAACCTCCATGTTCCACAAAAAGGGTTCAGAAATGAAGGGACACTTTTTCATGCATTCCATTTGAAATGTGCTTCAGACATGTAGCTAACTGCAAAGTAAGATATCCATAGGGCTGTATGAAACCAAGCTTAGGAGAGGAGAAATGGGGTTCTGTGGTACTCGGATGAAGCTGCCAGTAGTCCTGCAAACAGATTCTGGGTGTTTCTCAATACCAAGAACGCAAAGACTGTACTTCTGGTCTTGACAAGAGTGATTTTGCTAACTTGACTCCCAAGAACAGACTTGGGGTGCAGTGAATCATGGTATTGGTCTCGTTTGGTGAGGATGGGACTGATGTAATCGCGATATTTGGCGAGGGGCAATAACGCCATCTGCCCATTTTTTAATGTCCTCCGTACTCCTGTTCTTGATTATCATAACTGGACTTTGGCAGTGGAAGATGGTGTAAAAGGGGTACATGAGAACACAAGTACGGTCAAGGATGCATTCTGAGAAACAGCCCGTCTCCCAGAATTTCTGTTCCTGGGGCTTGAGAAAAACAATGTTGGACCATGTCAGCAGTCAGGAACCATGAGTAATGACAATATCACATTTACAGCAAAGACCTGCAGCACCTGTGATCTGAAACACTACGCTACTGTCTATGGAATTGGCTTTCTGTGATCACTTCATGTATCTAAAGCATATCTACTGGACAAAAATTGAGAAACGTAGAAGATGTATGAGTTATTCACCATTTGCCTGAATGAAGTAACCCTGGGTAATCCCAGCACCATCCTTTCCCTGCTTTAATGCATTTTCCATTGCGACTAAGTGCATTGCCTTCAGTTTCTGTCCACACTCACGCCAGGCTTTTAGCAGGAGCTCGCATGAAGCCACCGCCTCAAAAGTGCCGCTCTCAGCAGAGGTCGCGCACTTCATCTGTTTAAGTGGGGGTTACCAAGAAGGCTTTCCTCAGGAAATGAAGGGCTGCAGCTGGAGTCCTGGTGTGTGACACCCCTCCCGGCTGCTGGGAGCGAATATCCCCCCACTTCTGCCGCTCAGGGCTGAAGGTGGGGGGCAGAGGGAGCGATCGCTAAACAATAGGCCTTACGAGGCACAGGAACCTGCAGAGCGCACAGGAAGTCCAGGCACAGGACACGGCATAATAGGATATGATGTTTATGCATGTATTTTTGCACCAATATCCAATACTGTGATATATATATGTGTGTGTGTGTGTGTGTGTGTGTGTGTGTGTGTGTGTGTGTGTGTAAGCCAACCCTAATCAGCGTGAAGGGCTTCCTAGAGGGGATCAAACTAGGAACACCGAGGCAATAATGTGCACCTGAGGGTCATTTCCTACATTTGAAATGACTTTTCACTGATCTCAAGATGGAAGCCTGACTACTCTGGAAGGATGCAAGATAACAGAACACACACAGAATAACCTGCGGTTTTTAATTAATGGCGGTTGAATTTGACTTGGTCATTTTACTCTTTATGGCTGGTGAAAAGCTTCCACGATATGATGGTGGTGTGATGCTGCCCTGACCGGTCACCAGTTACAGCACTGAAATAAACAACGCGGAACATCTGGGCTGAGCCGACAGCTCGCTGTGCCAGCTGTGCGAAGGGGCTGACCTCGGACCCCACGGAACCCTGGGTGAGAAGGGGCTGGCCTCGGACCCCACGGAACCCCGGGTGCGAAGGGGCTGGCCTCGGACCCCACGGAACCCCGGGTGCGAAGGGGCTGGCCTCGGATGCTACGGAACCCCGGGTGCTGTCTGGATGAGAAGCATGTGTCACTTTGAAAAGACTGCTTGTTTGAGCAACATGGACCAGGTTTGGCGTCAGGGGTTCATGAGGCGGCCGTGTTAAAAAGCCGCACAGTCGATGAAAATGAGGACGCAATGAAAATGAAAGAGCCCTTCTGGCGTTACGGACAGGCTGAGCCCTCGTGGGGCACGGGGGGGGAGAGTTTTTGTGTTGCCGTGCCGATCGATTACTAGACCTGGGCCTGAAGGTAACCCAGCCTGTGAAGTGCAGCTGGGCCTTGTTAGCGCAAAGGGCCCATTGGAGGTATTTGGGGGTC
>JAAGVU020000089.1:949350-960800 GCA_011763525.2 Mormyrus iriodes | reverse complement strand
CACACACACACACACACACACACACACACACACACACACACACACACACACACACACACACACACACACACATACATTCATCCTCAAACATAAACAAACAGACACACACGCACGCACCGAGACCCGGCCTGCATAAGGTGGTCCTGGCGGTCCTGGCGGTCCTGGTGGTCCAGATGGTCCAGGGAGGCCGGCTCCAGGGTCACCCTACAAGAACAGGCGAGAGGACAGACGTAGTTAAGAGCCCAGGACCCAGTACGGGAGGCCCTGCTGTCATCACAAACCCAGATCTGCACCACTGTCCCCTGTTGGCCTTCAGCTCACAAAACAACAACAGCAGCAATAACACAGTGTAAACATTAATATTACCATAAATGAAAAGAATCTATATTAACCGTATAATCTAACACTGTCAGGCGAATGGGACACACAGACAGCTGGACATCCTGACGGCTGGACACGCTGATGAATCTCACCTTCTCTCCGTTGGCTCCAGTTTCTCCAGGAAAACCAGGATTTCCCTGAGGACCCCTGCTACCCTGGTTGATGAGGGCAAAGAAAGTGCCAGCCAATCACCAGAATGTAGGCGGAGCCAGTGGTAGACACACCCACCAACAGAAGGCACCCAGTACTGGAACCATCCTTTTTTAATCAGTCATATAAATAAATGTCTTTCAGAAGGTGCTGATCGCTCCCATGCCTGCAAGAGCGTGCAGCACATTTTCTCCAAACCCTTCTTGGACATGAGGGTACATACATAATGACAGTCAGCCACATTTTTTTCAGTAAATATTATTAGAAGGATAATAATCTATTAACATATGAAAGTAAATGTGCACGCATGCGTAGAGAATACTTACGGGGTCGCCGTCTCTGCCCCGTTCTCCCTGAAAAGCAAGAGGAACAATGTCAGTGTGCAGCTTCTCCCAAAGCAGATACCTCCCCACCCTTTGGCCATGATGCTCCACCATGGTCCCATCTTCCTCCAACATACTGCCTACTTCATCAGGCTGTGTGGCACAGCTGGCGGAGGCCCCACCCACAGTGAGGTAATGAGAGGGAGAGAAACCCAAGAACCCTGGACCCTGCGGTGAGCACGGGTCCCCTGGACCTCTTGAGCCAATATGGCGGTTGGTGCAGAACTCAGAAAGTTGCTGTAGGATCTATCCTGCTTCCCAGTGAAAGTCAGCTGTAGTCCTTGAAACTATGTGGTGACTTCATTCTCATTTGGAGAGGGATTGACTTCACTTCGTCTGGCCAAGTGAAAATCTGCATTCGCTTGGAGGATAGAATAACAGAGTAACGGAATACACGGGCTTGGAGGACAGAGTAACAGAAGACATCGGCTTGGAAGACAAGGTAACAGAATACACGGGCTTGGAGGACAGAGTAACAGAAGACATCGGCATGGAAGACAAGGTAACAGAATACATGGGCTTGGAGGACAGAGTAACAGAATACATGGACTTGGAGGACAGAGTAACAGAATACATAGACTTGGAGGATAGAGTAACAGAATATATGGGCTAGGAGGACAGAGTAACAGCATATATGGGCTAGGAGGACAGAATAAGGGAATACATCTGCACTGGGGACAAAAAAAACAGACATTGGCCTAATTTTACTATTTGATGAGATTCATTTCTACCCTTAATGTCACAGTTTGAACTTTACCGGGTGCGTATAATAGCAACAGCCTACATCTGCATCCTGTGGGGACAAGGACAAGGATGGGGACATGGACAAGGACAGGAATGGGGATAGGGACAAGGACAGGGGACAAGGACAGGGATGGGGACAGGGATGTGGACAGGGACAAAGACAAGGGCGAAGACAGGGCCAGGGACGGGGACAGGGACAAGAACAGGGACAGGGGCGGGGACAGGGACAGGGATGGGGACAGCTCCACGCCATCAAATACTGTCATGAACAGCCCCCCCACCCCACCCCTGCCCACACCTTATGAGATGCCATAGCAGTCGAAAGGAAATGCTCAAAAAACTCCTAGTGGGGGCTGCTTAACAGCAAACTGCAAGACACAGGAACCTAAACAGCGTCTCAATAAGGGCCCTGGTGTCAGAGAGCGCCCCTCGCAGGCCGCGCTTCTCGGCGACACAAAACCAGCCCAGCAAATGGTCTTCATGAAGCCAGCCACTGCATCAGCCTCAGATTTGATTTATGAGTTTCTAGACAAAAGAGGGTGCCCCTTTGCAGATGTGTGCAAACATGACCTTTTTGTGTGTTTGGAAAGAAAGAATTCACATTTTACAATAACATATATTTCTGCACGTTTCCCTAATGATTCATGCGCTGGGAGAATGGGGCATGGTGTCAGTGATGTAATGGAAAGCCTGCCATTAAAGGGACCGTGCGCCGTCAATCAAAGACTGGTCTAACCCGCTGGGTTCTATCTTATATATGTATAGCATAATGTCTAGGATACTGGTTTCCATTAGGTTACAGTCAACAATGGTTTCTGGCACAGGCTAATCCAACCCACTCCCCACATTATCAACGCACACCACAGGCTGCGACGATGACTTACACGGTGGCCATCTTTTCCTGGCTTTCCCGCTGGACCTGGAGGTCCCATGGGCCCTTGAGGGCCTCTGGGACCCGGCTGAGCTGCTTGAGAGTTTCCATCTACTGAGAGACTGGGGAGACCAGGTGGCCCCGGGGGACCAGGAGGGCCAGCAGGGCCTGGATCCCCACGTTCACCCTTCGGTCCTCGGTTGGGGTCCATCTGAGGAAGGGGAGTCTGAGCGTGAGCCCCTAGGCCTGAGCATGAGCAGGTGAGCAGCCTGGTTCACCCTCGAGGGTCTGAGCCTCAAGGGGAAGAAGCCCCGGTCGGCCCCTAAGGGGGAGGAGCTACTTACCTTCCTGAGTGGCTCTCCCAGCTCATCTGTTTGGTCCCATCCTGCAAGGATGACAAATGAGACAGCTCACAAACTTGGATTAACAGTTTCAATTCAGTGCACACACAACGAGCCGTTTGAAATGCTGTAGCTATGATGACAAGGCATATTACTAATCAGGCTAAAATCACAAGACACTGTAAGCGCTCCTCATAGGATAAACAAAAAGAAAACGAAAAAACTGTAAAAATCACTGCAAGTTCCTGCCGATGATCTGTACTTGAAGTGTGAAATATTTTAACATCAGTATAAAAGCATATTTCTCCTCTATTTCATTAACAAGTAGGTAACGTGGGCAAACCATTCATAAAACCTTTGTATTTGGTGCCACCTAGTGGTAGTTTTACAACTCATCAACATCTCACCCTGCTTTTGTAAGTTCAGAAAGACTACAAATTTTATTTTACACAAACAATCCAAAATGTGCTTTTAATTCACTAATAAGTATTGACTGACAGCTAAAACAATGACTGACAAAAAATGCTTTCACATACTATTTCATGTATAGACCTTTTTCATAACAAAAACAACAACAACAACAACAACAATAATAATAATAATAATAATAATAATAATAATAACCACTGCTTTAATCTAATAACTGATTAATGATCTTCTGCATGGTGGTCTTCCATTCAGTAGTGCAGCCTCAAACTGAGGGACACTCACTGTACACTGAGCTCTCCTCAGCAGGCTCCACTGTAGGAGTCACCTGACCAGAGTACTCCTCTGGCTCCTCCCCTTCGGGCCTTTCCATGGGTGGGGCTTGTACCGGGGAGCTCCGCCTACCCTCCATCTGCGAGGGAGAATGAAACCCAGTCATTAAAAGGCCAGCACACTTGTAGATCGAGGGCGTGCGCTGGTGTTTTCTCTGAGCCTCCGCCAGCTTCGGAGTGTATATTCCTCATGTCGCCGACACAGTGTGCTGGGTCACATTAATCTGAGGCATCTAAATATCACTCGCTTTAAAGCTCTGAACTCTAACACATTAAGTTACTGCAGTACTTTCGTATTATTCCTATCCTATTAAGAGCATCAATGGAGCAAATAAAATGCTTCTTTGCAGTGTCCAGCAGGGGGTGACAGAGACCTATGTGAGAGCAGGCCTTCACGGAGGGAGCTGAGAGAGACTATGCTGTAGATGACCTCTGCTGCCCTTAATCCCTAACAGCAAAGCCTCCTGCCGGGTTCGGTTGAGGGCGTTGAGCGTGGACACAAAACATTTCTCTTACATGCAGCAGACCCAGAACCAAAGCTTTGCTGGACTCCCGTCAGAATGTTGCACAGCTGGGCTGCTCTGCCTAACAGTCTGGCCAGTTGGAGACACCATGAGATGAGAACCAGCAATGCCCTACAGAAATTCCACCAGTCACCTGTAACCATCGCAGAGCTGAAACAATTCAGATTTACACAGATCAGACAGAATCAAAGAGAGCAGGTATCTCATATAAACAGTTATTTATGAAAAGGCAGCTATGAACTGCAGCTCCAACTCTGAACCCAAGTTGGTTATCATGCGATGACATGCCTCAGGGGTTGTAATATTGGCGACATGGCTCTCGCCACAAACACCAGGTGTCTTTTAACCAAATGGCTGCGATTTTAAAATACACAGGCCTGAAGCAGAAGGCAACTTAAGAATTTGGAGATTGAAGGAACCAGGAGGAGTGGCCTTTACTCCGAGGGCCCCCGGCAGTCCCTCCGGACAGGCAATCAGACGGACACCCTGCAGACGCCATCATCACCAAGCGGCAGAGGAAGTGTCTGTGTGCCAGGGCCCCCGGCAGTCCCTCTGGACGGGCAATCAGACGGACACCCTGCAGACGCCATCATCACCAAGCGGCAGAGGAAGTGTCTGTGTGCCAGGGCCCCCGGCAGTCCCTCATGGAAATCCACCCCCATCCCCCCGACAAAGGCCAGATGTTTTTAAAAACCAACAAGTAAACATCTCTGTTTACTTCCTGTGGGGAGGATGCTGGGACTCTGCATGCTGGGGAGACATTATGTTCACGGGCCCAGATGACAGAGGAGCACAATAAGCTGGTCAGGGGGTCACCCTGCTCTAGATAAGCCATGCTGGCCCAGCGTCAGCCTCGTGTTTCCTCACACACGCCACACAAACGCCCCAGCTGTGTCGATGGACAGCCATGTCTTTGCATTTAGCCTTTATGGACAGTTGGGTTGTTGTGTAACCAGGTTGGGTGGGGGAACACTGACTCTGCAGTGGGCCTGTAAGTCCAGGACGGCTGCTGGTAAATAATCCTGCAGTCATTTTTACCACTTAGGTAAGGCTCTGTGGTTGAAATAAAATAGTTTCACTGGGGCAGTGTTGACTCAAGAAGCTGTGTAGTCCAGTGCGAGACTCTGCTATCCAGGAATCCGTGTTTGGCAGTGGGGAGGGAAGGCTGAGCCAGGTATACTACAGGCTTGACGCCTGGAAGTGGTCAGAGTGCAGGCTTGGCCTCCACAGCGCTCCCTGTGCTAACTGCCTCGTAACTCAGGGGATGCTAGTGACAGCTGAGGTTGTTGTGCATGCACAAACTCCACAGCGCCCCCATGGCCTTCTGTGCCAGACTGTTACTCAACACGGACACAGGGGTTTAGCTTCTTCTGCGTTTTGAGCACACTGAGTGCAGACACACATGTACCTTTCAGCGGGCTGTTTCAGGGACCCCAGTCAAGGTGTTACTCACCTGTGAAGTCGGAGGCCCCCTCTCATTCTTCACCACCTCGTCTGTCATCTCACGGTCATCCAGGCCATCATCAGTGCTGCCCTCACCAGAGGCCTGAAACAAAAGAAAGCTCAGCCCTGCAGCTCCATCCCACTCTGCACCTAAGCTCTCTCAGCCTGTGCTATGTGAATCTCTCAGCCTGTGCTGCGTGAACCTCTCTCAGCCTGGGCTATGTGAAGCTCTCTCAGCCTGTGCTAAGTGAAGCTCCCTCAGTCTGTACTATCAGCTACCACGTGTAAGCTCACTGCACCTATGTAGGATTTGTCCTCCTCACACTGTTCTGCATTAACCACTAGGGGTCCCTAGTTGTCCCTCAGTCTTCCAGCAGTGACACTGTCAGTCCCAGCTACTGCGTGTAAGCTCACAGCACTTACGTAGGGGTCGTCTTCCTCGCACTGCTCCTCTGGCGCTCGGGGGTCTGGCTGGATCAGCAGCTGCTGCATGTAGCCCTGGGATGGCAGATGGGAGAGATTTAAACTGACACACAGAACCTCATCACTCCAGAAGCTCCAGAACGAGAGACTGTAGCCTGTAAGAAAGCCAGCATGGACAGGGCCAGACGATGGGGCAGGAAGATGAGCCACAATGCATCACCTTCACAGATGTTCTACTCATCAAACAGAACAATCCAGATGTTCTTTCGCAAACTGGGGGGTGGGCATCATAGAACACATTCAAGCCTCCAAAAAATGTATTGACTATGGCCTCACTTTGTGCAGATAATCCCACAGCAGCCTGTGAAACAGGGCTTACACCATTCCAGAGGGCTTCTTATCGCTGGCAGATGCCCCGCTGTTGACAGGAAGTCCTGCAATTATCTATGCAGAGGTTTGCAGAGCACTTCCTAAAACCCACGATGCCATGCAAGTGTTACTGTACCCATGTCCCACTCCGCCAGAACCTCCCCCTGCCCCCCTCAGACAGAAGCCCCCGGCACCCAGGGCGGCATACTGCACCGCTTCCTGCCGCCAGAACCAGTTGAACGCGTCTCCAAACCAAGACAACCAGGGGAGGTGGCAGACATCCCAGAATTATCCCACTGCTGCAGATTGCCCTGGGCAGACGGTGTGGAGCCCGGGTCTGAGGGCGTTCTGCAGCCGTCCTTTAACAATGCTAAACAACTGCTTCGTGTCACATTTCCTGGCTCCGTATCGCCAATGTGAATAACGTCAATAATCTGAGATGTTTCTCTCTCTGAGAATGCATTCCACCTTTTCTAGCACACACTCTAAATAACAGGACAGGATACGAAGGAGGGACATGACCACTCTAACAACCACAGTAAATCAAGTTCTGTCCAACCAAGGACTTTGGTAGTATATATAAATACAATACACTGAGCTCTCAGAAAGAGAGACCTGTAGGAAAACAGAGAGAGAGCAAAGAGATGAAATTATGGGCAGTGAAGCACAGCATCCTGACCGACGACTGCGCTGAGGGGAAGCAGGCGAGCTGTTTAAACAAACGGGACTTCGTCCGCGCAGAGCGACCTTGGCCTCTGCCAGGATTCCGCAGCCCTCCTCCTCCTCCTGGTCCTCCTCACAGAGAGATGGACCTCGGGGCCCCTCACCTCGTTTCACTCCCAGCGCATCAGGCGCCAGTCAGTCCGCACAAAGAGCCGTTTCCCGGGCCGCCGTTGCCATGCCAACTGCTTTTGTAAACACTCTGCTGCCGGCAGCGTCTGCATGTTAATGAGACACTGAAGGGTCCATCTAAGGCCAGAATAAATTATTAACTTCATAAACTGAGCGATCAGGTGCATGAGGGGCACCCTCACGACACAGGCCGCCCGGCACAAACAAACACGACACTGTGCCAGCTGGGAGGATGGAGGCATTGGGGGGTCACAGGTGAAAAATGAACGTACACTTATCCTGCCATGGAAAGCACCACTAGGTGCAGGAAAACATTCAAACCAGTAAAGAATTGAGGCCCTAATTAAGGATGTTCATCAAGAAGATGAAATTTGGGAGAACTTCTCCACAGCTTATTATGCCAAGGTCCATCAAAATGTGCTTTATTTTGGTGGCTCTGGCCATTCTGAAGGTAAGTGCGTCAATCGTGCTGTTCTCCAGCCTCACACCCGAAACCTGAAGCCATTGAGGGGGCAGGGAGCCAGTGAGACCACTGGGGGCAATGGAATGTTCTCCAGAACATAAAAAAGGGAGAAGGACGGTGGCTGCCCTCTCAGTGTGCAGGCTGTGCATGGGCGGTTGCTAACAGGACGCCAGTGCAGAGCACAGTGACCTGGGTCAGATACCGCTCCAGTGTCAGCCTGGCCCCAGTGCAAACCTTCCTCAGTAACATGTCCCTGGATCCAGCCACAGAAACCAGAAACTGTTTGTCTGGTAGGTCAGCAGATATAAATGGACACTATGGAGGGCATTTTTTACACTTGGCACATGGCTTTAGTAAAACAGTGGTGATGGGAAGATTGAGATTTTGAAGGCCTGCATTATCATTTGCTGTCAATTGCTGACAGGGTTGACCTACTTCCCATTGGTTACTTAACTTGTTCCCAATAAATAAAACTAATCAGTGCTTGACAGAGCTGGGTAGTCCCACTCATTATGGGTTCCAGACTTATTGAATAAATTAGTGATACTTTATCCATCTATGTAGGGAGATTCTCTTTTCACCCACCCCATCTTGCTCTCCCTGAGAGACAGACACATACAGAAGTCAGAGCAAGCTTGGAGGGTCACAGCGCTGAGTCGGCCAGAGTGCAGCCCCGCTGGCTGGTCTCAATTGCGTCATCAGGCGGTCCCAGAATTTGAACCAGTGACCTTCTGATTATAGGCACGGAGTGTAGACCTGCTAAGCCACACTGCCCTCAAAAGTGACTCTGGCGGGACTCAAACCCAGAACCTTTGAATCACCCCTCCATTGCTAGATTAAAGGGGCAAGGAACTCCCCACTGCACCACAGAGCCACCTCACAGAAACAGCGATGCAATCAAACAGGCATATTAGTTCATGAATAATACCCCACTCGCTGCTGAAGCTGCAATGGGAGGCTCCGGGTGCAACAGTAATACTTTTCCACATGCCTAGCCAACTTCTCATGGCATCACGTTATCCGTAAAAGACCAGGAGAGCTTCACTTATTTCAGTGGGTACCGTCTGGTTTGCATTGTCTATTGGGAAGAAAAATCGTCAACCAGTCTGAAGTATGAATGGAAGACAATGCTGTGACCGAGACTGACACATATACCCACAGAGATTCATACACAGGCTTCTGTAGAAATAGTCACATTCTGGCTAAAGACGCACAAAGCTTCACTCACCACGAAGCTCTCCAGACCAGTCCCACCAGCGTTGGCCACAAAGATGCCTGATCCAGCCTCGAACCGCAGGCTGTGTGAGAGTCTCTGCATGGCCACGGCATTGAAGGCCTCGCAATCCATGTAGAGCCGCATCTCCTGCCCCTGCACGGCCAGCGTGAAACGGCTCCAGCGGCCTGTCATGCTCGGCACCTTGAATGAGGCCACATCCTGGGAGCTGGAGCTCCCAGGCTCGCCGTAGTACAGGACGATTCTCTGCGTCTGGTCTTCCACTGGAGTCAGGGCGACGCCCAGGTACACCATCTTCTGGATGGCGTCGGTGATGGCGAACAGCACACCCCCTCTGTCCGTGATCGGCTTGACGGTGACGATGATAGCAAAGTCACGGTAGAAAGGGTCAGGAACAAACGTCTTGGTGAGCCGTCCAATGTTGGTGTCCGGCCCGAAGCTGTAGGCTGGGAAGCCCTCATATCCGGTAATGAAGGAGACAGAGGGGGGGAGGGGCACTCCTATCAACTCCAGCAAGTTGAGGTTGCCCTTAGTCTTCTGGTCTGCAAAATACAAAACCCAGTTCAATGCAACACAAGTGCCAGCAGGTGTGATCATGATGCTGGAGTGAGGAAAACCTGAACGATGGAAATATTGCTGTGTCTGGAAGGTTGTGTGTTCAAATCCCACGGCCAACCCAGTAATAATATCAGTATTGGGCCCCTAACTGTAACCGCTCTAGGGACCCTGGCCAACTGCTCACCCTCACTTTTCTCACTTGTATATCATCTTGGGCCAAAGTGTCTGTGTGATGATGTCATAATGGATCACAAAAGCTGTGCCATCATGTGGTTCCCCCGCACACTGAAACATAACCCCCGCACCCCCATTTCATAAACAATTAAAACAAGGCTTTCCAAAATGAAGACTGAACCAGCCTGTAATTGATCACATGAGTGCAGCAGAAAAGTGATGCTTCTTTAACTTTCTCAGACACCCTCCAGCCACACCTTGCTTATCGGACCCTATTGCTCCTTCCTCTTTGCATAAGGGTCAACCAGAAGGCTCCTTTTGCCCATTGACTATCAGACACACAACCACGTAATGCCGCCCTACTGTTAATCCATTTAGCACGAGGCACCATGTCTACCTGAGCAGGCCTCTACTTCCCCTCTATTCTCTTCTGTTGTCTCAGTCTCCATAGGAGTGAATGGCCTCCTCTGCCCAGTAATGATACTCCACGCTCCAAAGAACACGCAAGGGGCCTGGAACTGTGCATCTAAGCTCCATGCAGAGCCTGGAAGGAAGCCCAAGTCACAGCCACCGTCATCCCACCCCATCCTGCCTCCAGCTTTGTCCCAAACAGCCGACAAATCAATACGCCAGACTTGAACATGCCTGTCCAACCACTGAAACTACCTCTTCTGGAAAGATGAAAGGCTCCTGCTGGACGTGTGGGTGGCTCACAGCTCACAGCTACCCCAAGGTTCACAGCTGCCCTCCAGACTCACAGCTACCCCTGAGATTCACAGTTACCCACGAGGCTCACAGCTACCCACCAGACTCACAGCTACCCCTGAGATTCACAGCTACCCACGAGGCTCACAGCTACCCACCAGACTCACAGCTACCCATGAGGCTCACAGTTACCCACCAGACTCACAGCTACCCCTGAGATTCACAGTTACCCACGAGGCTCACAGCTACTCCCAAGACTCACAGCTACTCCCAAGACTCACAGCTACCCACGAGGCTCACAGTTACCCACCAGACTCACAGCTACTCCCAAGACTCACAGCTACCCACCAGACTCACAGCTACCCACCAGACTCACAGCTACCCACGAGGCTCACAGTTACCCACCAGACTCACAGCTACTCCCAAGACTCACAGCTACCCACCAGACTCACAGCTACCCTGAGGCTCACAGCTACTCCCAAGACTCACAGCTACCCACAAGGCTCACAGCTATCCCGAGACTCACAGTTACCCACAAGGCTCACAGCTACTCACGAGACTCAGAGCTACCCACCAGACTCACAGCTACCCACGAGGTTCACAGCTACCCTGAGGCTCACAGCTACCCCTGAGACTCACAGTTACCCACGAGGCTCACAGCTACCCACGAGACTCGCAGTTATGCATAAGACTCACAGCTATCCACGAGGCTCACAGCTACCCACGAGGCTCACAGTTATGCATAAGACTCACAGCTACCCCCGAGACTCACAGTTACCCACAAGGCTCACAACTACCCACGAGACTCGCAGTTATGCATAAGACTCACAGCTATCCACAAGGTTCACAGCTACCCATGAGGCTCACAGTTATGCATAAGACTCACAGCTACCTACGAGGCTCACAGTTACCCACAAGGGTCACAGGTATGCATAAGACTCACAGCTACCCCCGAGACTCACAGTTACCCACAAGGCTCACAACTACCCACGAGACTCGCAGTTATGCATAAGACTCACAGCTATCCACAAGGCTCACAACTACCCACGAGGCTCACAGTTATGCATAAGACTCACA
>JAAGVU020000089.1:793125-815092 GCA_011763525.2 Mormyrus iriodes | reverse complement strand
AAGCGGGAATGCCCCTGTGTGCTGGGCATAAGCGAGACTGCCCCTGTGCGCTGGGCATAAGCGGGAATGCCCCTGTGTGTGCTGGGCATAAGCGGGAATGCCCCTGTGTGCTGGGCATAAGCGAGACTGCCCCTGTGCGCTGGGCATAAGCGGGAATGCCCCTGTGCGCTGGGCATAAGCGGGAATGCCCCTGTGCCCGGGGCATAATGGATCTTTGTGAACCCGAGCCACTTCAGAGCCGGGACCTTGATTTTCTGTCCTGGGATCGTCAGCCAGGGCCGCCCTGTTGGATGGTGGACCTCAGCAAGCTTTACAACTGTCCTCCACTATGACCCCGCCTCCTCCTTTTAGCTTTCGGTGAGCTGGGTGGGCCGTGCTTGGTTTTCCCCGGAAGAACACTTACATAGACAGGATGCTTTGTATGACATTTTATATTGAATATTTTGCGTTTCTTCTGAATACAGATATCCCTCTTTTGTAGGTACATGGACACCTTTCAATCCTGTGACTGTACATTCAATTATATGTAAGTCTGATTCGTCCTCATTCCATGCCGCAGCACTTTGAGGTTCCTCTCATAGGTTCCTATTGCATATATAGATTTGGTTTCAATATTTTTTTCCCTAGAAGTAAATATAGGCACCATATGGTGCTAAGTGGTTTTCTCCAGCAACCCAGAAAGCTGTGGAAAGTTCTGGAGTGCTGCCTCCGGAGGACTGTGACAGTTATAAAAACTACAGTGATTTAGACTGACTTGTCACACTGTGGTACTCGTGGTGCCGAAAGAACAATCAGTCAGCAGCAAATATTTCTTGGTGTTTATTTGTTCTTGATCAAAGGATTCAGCTATGAATGTGCGGCCAGAGTCTTAGGGGGAGAAGCTCGAAAGCATGATGCTGGCTGTGGTGGCAGCGTGGTTCCTGTGCTGTGGGTTCGAATCCCAGCCCTGCTCAGTGTGGGTGTGGCTTGCATGCTTATGCTGTTATGCAGCTTTCCATCCAAAGACTGTCTGCGGTTCGTCGCGCGGACACAGAGTGTAATCGTGTGTATGGATGTGCCCTGTAAAGGCCCCAGCCTTGCAAAAATAATACTTTAACTGGTTATTGTCTCGCGTCAGAGGATTTTATTAGGTTGTAATGAATCCTTATTAATTTCTGTATGTGTTTCCTTGCACATAGATTATAACAAAATCACGTTTTCCCTGTGGTAAAATAAAACTGTGCATCGCATGTGCATATAGTGCTCGTAATGTCGTATTTGGAACTGCGTCTGCTGTAAAGAACATGGAACTGTTTGTGTGAATATGGCTTATAACAGCTGCTGATTCTTCCTCATTTTGAAGCCATGTTTGACAGGGACAACAAGGGTGGTGTGAACTTTAATGAGTTCGCGGGTGTTTGGAAGTACATTAATGACTGGCAGAACATATTCCGCGCCTATGATAGAGACAACTCGGGCTTCATTGACAAGGATGAGCTGAAGCAGGCCCTCACTGGCTTTGGTGAGTCTTCTGCAGCCCTGTATTGACTGATGGCTGCCCCAGTGTCCCATCCATCCATGCATGCATGCACGCACAATCCCGTGGAGAGTCCCTGGATCCTAAGCCTGGAAGCACAGGGTACCGACTGGAGCAGCTTCAGATGCTAGCAGGGAGCTTATATATATTGCTGAGCTGCTTCAGTAAAATGTCCAGCATTATCTTTGGCTGGAATCACAGGTCACCCTGCACAAGAGCAGAAACAGGTCAATAAAATAATAACATCCAGTAATGTCCAAATGTTATGAAAACAGCAGGGCAAGGCCTTATTACAGCTTTGGAAACTATTTGTGCATGAAATACATTTTGACGAGATACTGTTTCCAAAAAGAGTGCAGCCTCACGGTCTCTGTCTTTCCCTCTACGAAGGGTACCGGCTCTCAGATCAGTTCTATGAGGCGCTCATTGTCAAGTTTGACAGGCAGAGGAACGGCCAGGTGGCCTTCGATGACTTCATCCAGTGCTGTATAGTACTGCAGGTAAGGACGATCTCATGCAATGGCACCGCGAAGAAAATATCTCCTCAGGAGAATAGCAGCTAATCGAAAATGTCACGGTTTCCTCAGAGGCTGACAGATGTGTTCCGGAGGTACGACACCGATCAAGACGGCTGGATTCTGATTTCATATGAGCAGTATTTATCCATGATCTTCAGCATTGCATAGTGAATTAGGACGCCGGCCTGTTCTGGAAATCAAAACCTTCCCAACAGTCTTCTCCCTCAGGCGTGTGAACAGACTGTCTGTCGTTGTGCAGTGGGAAACCCAGGGTGCCAGCGAGACACCTTCACTACGTATGAATTTGTGTCTTGAACAGCATTTTAAGGACAGATTTCATGTGCATTTGATAAACAAATACATCTGAAAATGATAAGAATTACAAACCCTGGATTTATTGTAAGTAGAAGGGTTTGTGTTTTGTACAAGCAAACGTTTCGACATATAACTGCTTTTTTGTCCTTTTTACAGAATATTGATACTGGCATTTCTTTCCCCAGAAAGACCAATGTGTTACATTTTGTAAGAGAGTATATTTCATCTCAAAAGGAGCATGATTTCTTTAATAGCAGCTACCTGTGCAAAGTGCCTGAGAACCTAAAATATTTGCTTGAAACATAAACTTAAAACATTGTTCTTGAGGCAGAAGTGTGTTGCTGCCGGTTTTAATCACACATTGAGTGGCTGAAAGCAGTGTTAGTATTGAACACAATTAGGAAATTAAGTCAAGTACTTTAAGTGTTCAGCTACCAGCTCTCATGCACGTGATCAGTTCTGCAGTTATGGGTGCACCTGAATTAAAATGCATTATCAATGGCGATTTGCAGTAGAATCAGGGTAGTTTGTCACTTGTACAAATGGTTTATTTTTCAGTTTTGTACTGCAAAGGCTTCTTTGAATGACATCCTTTCAGAGCAGAGTTATGATCTTATCTACAGCATGCTGTTGTGTCCCTGTTTGCTTAACAATTTTTTGTGGCACACTGGTTACTGAATTAGCACTTACAGGTGCAGTGCATCTTATTTTACAGTAGAGGGCAGCAAATTGCTTTATTTCTGTGATGACACATGATGCTACTTTAAATTATACTGGAAACAAAATAATGGAAGTTTAATTTATGATCAACAGATTTTCTCTTCTTTGTGTACATTATGAGTAATACTTAAATGTACATTAATTGTCTTAATATGGGTGCACTTTGTACACATACCTGAGATCATTAAAGACATTTTTATAGTAAAACATTTTTAAATTATGGCCAGAAATACCCACTTATTGACCATAATTTTTTACGATCAAACTTAAAACATTCAGGTATATTGTTTTACTATTTGTAATGTTAGTATAATGTATGTGAAATGGATGGATGGATGTTCTGGCATCACCACACCAGACTTAAGCGATGTTACCTCCGGGTTCCGCACAGAACTCAGTGATCTGCTTTGTGTCTTGTCTTCATTGCTGCCTTAGTTTGCACTGTGATGCCTGGATGTGGGTGAATGCCTCAGATGGGATAAATTTCGACTACAGGAGAACAATGAGATCCCAATATAATGCTTCACCTCACTGTTCCTGTCCAGCCTTTATATAAGTATGGGGCGTAAAGGATACGGATCGGCTCGGCTGAAATGACTCCCTCCACCTCGCGTCCCAGAAATTCCACTGATGTGACTTCAATCACAGAAAAGCGGCTGTTTCTCATTTAATGTTTCGAGTGCACTGCAGTAAAATAATATCCAAATGTAAACGCAGTTTTGCTGTGGTTTTGTGTCTCTGCCCCCTCTTAGTACACAAGCGTGCTGTTCTGCCCTGTGCATTTCCGCAATCACTTCTGCTAGCAGAGCTTTTCAGCTGTTAAAAATACCAAATGAGAAGGGGCAGGTTCGCTGTGGCTAAACTACCGCCCACCCCCATGAAATATCCGTTCCTCTCGCCCTCAGCTAAACTATCGTTTGACACGGTAACCGTTTTAACCTTGATCAGTGTAAATGGGAGGTGTAATTAGTATCGCGCAGAGGTGAGTAATTCAGGTCCAGAGAATAAAAGTCCAGACCAAGATTTTGTTTCAACCAACCAGTTGAGTACTCTATAACTGTGACTCTTTATGCTGAACTTGTTGGTTGCAACAAAATCCTGCTCCGGACTTTTACTCTCTGGAACTGAATTACCCACCGCTGGTGTCGCAGCAGAGTGTGTCGAGCATCGTTCTATTGGCAATGACCCTGTACTCATAAACATCGCCTCGCTGGAGCCAGCGCTGTCTCTTGGCCTGTTGGCGGGGCTCGCAGAACATGAAAATAAGACTCTGTACGAGACCAAGGCCGTCCGCCAAAAGTAACAAGCTCATTTCATGTGGAATTTCCCTCAGCTGTCGAGCCTGGATTTATGTTCCGTCCATCAGCATGTGTCAAGGCTTCCATTGTGGACCTTATCTCTCTGCTGCGGCCGGTGCCGATATACTGGGATGTGGTGGAGGAACTGGACGTGACTGGCACTGGTGATGCTGGCAGCTCCCTCTCCGTGGGCCCGCATGACGGGCACCACCCCCGAGACCGGAGGAAGGGTAGGACCGGTTCTGCTGTTATACACTGGAGAAAAATAATTAGCCTGAGTCCGGGGAGTGACTCAGACGGCTGTCAGTCTCTGTACCTGTCACTAGAAGGCTGCCGGTTCAAGCCCCGCCTTCGGCACATGTCCGTGGGCTCTGAAGCAAGGCCCTTAACCCCCTGCTCCTGGGGTGCTACGTGTTGGTTGACCCAATGCTGTGAGCCAGATGGGCCAGGTAATGAGTACAATTCCTATGTACCTGTGCAAATGGCAAAGGTGCTAGCATCTTATCAGAGCAGTAAACGTATGACTCGCCTCTGATGAAAGCGTCTACAGTGTAATACAACAAAACCAATTCACCATTTGAATTCTAGCGATGATAAACGCTGTGTAACTGTCTAAGTACTATACTGAGTTCATCTATACGAGGGATTCGTTCCACAATTATTTCCTTAGTTGGACATTTGAAAGAGCAACAACTCACAGAAGAGCTGTAAAAGATCAGTAGAGCTCTGATGTGTCTTTGAAGCTTTGCTGCTCGCTGGCTTGCTCACTACAGACAGTCGTCCTGCCTTTGAAACATGCCTTCAAGTGTCTACTCTTGCCCTCTTCCATACGCTCTAATTAGGGCCTCTATAATTAGGACTGGAAGTTCTTGTAGAGGGTCTCTGTCATATGAATGGATGTGTGGACACAGCATAGCAGGCGGCCTCATTCACCCCCACTCCTGATTCATTTTGCAGCCTAATCCCTTTATGTGGGTGACTGATCAATGCATAGTTTCCAACTTCACAGTGAGACTGTAAAATAATACTTAAATTCACAGCAAAGGTGCTGTTCTTAGACACTTCTTACACACTGATTGACTGATCATCTCCAGTCATTATAAATGCTTATCAGCTATTCTCAGCTTCCTCCATCCTCAGAGTGTCCCGACCGCACTGTCCCGACTCTGTCGGTATGTGGGTGCCGTCCCCACCTTGCCAATATCCGGGCGACGCCCCAGCCCTGCTGGTGTCCGGGCACCGTCCCGACCTTCTCAGTATCCGGGCAGCATCCCGGCCCTACTGGTATCCAGGCAGCATCCCATCCATGGCGTCCCCACCCTGCCGGTATCCAGGCGGCTCCCTGACAGCAGTGTCCCGGCCCTGGCGGTATCCGGAGAGCATCACAACCCAAGCGTTATCTGGGTGGCTCCACGAAATCCACACCCTGCCGGTAACGGGGCAGCGTCTCGACCCTGCCAGTATGTGGGCAGGGTCCCCACCCTGCCGGAATCCGGGCGGCGTCCCCACCCTGCCGGCATCTGGGCAGCATCTCGACCCTGCCGATATCCAGGCGGCATCCACACCCTGCCGGCATCTGGGCAGCATCTCGACCCTGCCGGTATCCGGGTGGCGTCCCCAGCCTGCTGGTATGCGGGCGGCGTCCACCCCCTGCCAGTATCTGGGCAGCATCTCGACCCTGCCGGTATCCGGGCGGCGTCCCCAGCTTGCCGGTATTGGGGCAGCACCCCAAAGAGCTCGCCTCTCCCTGCCTGTTCCTTTGCTCTCTTAATGGGAGGGTTTCCGCTTTGCCTCCTGTCCTTGGTTCCCATGTTCAGCATCGTAATGCTTTATCACACTGCTCTCTTTATCAAATCACGGCTCTCATTTTCGAATCACAATCTGCATTTTCCCTTTTTCGTTAATTGAAATCCGATATTGTTTGTTGATCTGCTTTAATATTAATGAAACACTCACTTTGCAGAGGGTAATATAAAAGTCCTTCTTGACAGCAGACTTATGTGCCAAATTTTCCCTCTTTTTTTCTTGTTCTCTTCTTCTGCTTCTTCTCCTCTGGATTTGAGGCCCACACATTGTAATTTTGTGGTCTTTTTCAGAAGAGAATGTCTGTGATGGTTGCAGTTTTGAAAGCCCTGGCCCATCACCCTTCCTCCCTCAAATTGGAACAATATGCCAGCGAAGGTCCGGCGCTTGTGGTGTGACTGTGAGCTTAAATGCCGAGGTATGTGAGTTACAAATAGATAGGATCTGACTTTAAAAATACATATATGAGGCATCTTTATCGATTCATGGGTTGCATTAATTGCTGGGTGATTATGTGTTGTGACTAGATCTCCCCCTGCTGGTGGACTTGGAAACTTAGTACCCTCATCCTCTAATAGCTGAACGTAGAGTCGGGAGCAGGACCGGCAGCTTTGGCGAGCAAGTCAGTCCGTATCAGAACACAGTTGGTCATTTTATTGGCGCTCTGAGCAAACCCCCGTCAGCTTCCTCACGGCGTACTCAGCTGAGGAGAAACCTCTCTAGGTGAGAAGCCGTGTTTCCCATCAGACAGGACAGACTGCTGTGCGGCCACAGTGTCAGAGAGACGGTGCCATGCCTGTGGAGTGTGGCGATAGCCTGAAAAGGAACCACGAAAATGCTAAAAATACAGCCAGTGTCTTTATAGATACCCTCAGCTGACTGTCATTTACAGGCTGTAGTAACTATTCCCCCGTCTCACTAAAGTGTGACTAACACTATTTGCTGCTTAATTCAGGGGGTTCACATGCTTGGCTACATAATAGTACAATCTGAAATGGAAGATTTTTATCGCTGTTTTGCAAAAGCAATCTTTGTTTAAAAATAAAATGTAATATTTAGGTCCATCTTTGTACATGTAAATGAAATGTAAATTGCACTCTTGGCTGTGCAGACTAACAGCTACCGCTGACTGTTTTATAATGACAAGGAAATGCAATGCTACCAAAAACAGTTAATCTCTTGAAGGCGGAGGGATTTATTTTTGGAACTGTCTGGTAAGTACAATACTTGACTAATTTTGGCCAATAAAACATATTGCAAAAATGTTTCGATGTTAAGCGATGAACGGGATATGAGGGTGGAGCCTGGGCGCCTGTCCTGTTCCCTGCTGGGCGGGTCTCTTGTGTGTGATGTGGCCTCCCGAAAACCACAATTCAGTCCCTGCATCCTGTCAAAGGATGACTGCACCTCATCCTGGTGCGACCCTCGTGTGTAAGAAACGCACTGGACCAGATGAGGTGTGGGGAGAGAAACGCTATGGGTCAAGTTAATACTGCACTTCTGTTTGGGAGAGCTGTGCTTCAGGTGGCTTTGGGATGCAGTAAGCTTGATAACCCACATAAGTAGCACGGGGACGCGTTTGAAGCGAACAAATAATGTTGTTTTACTGACGAGCCCTTTTTCACATATTATGCTGTGATGTAATAATGGACAGCAAGCCTGAGGTCATGAACATGCTATGGTTTCCATGGTGCGCATATGAACACGACACATTTTTAAAACAGGATATTTCCTGATGTAAGCGAGCTCACAGGCACATCGACACCTTCCACCTGCCCCTTCATGCTCAGGCTGTATCCACTGTTCAGCACTGAAACCTCGGTTTGATCCTGAGTTCGACCCCCACCCCACCTGGAGCTGCTGCCGTCTGTGTCGTTTGCACACGGGTGTTGGGTTTGTGGAGTGTGGATGCTGGCATGTCGACTCTGAGGTTGCAGTGAGACTTGGACTGTCGAGCCTGTCCCACAAGGTGGGTGGAGGGACTGCGGCGATCTCACAGCTTCTAGCACTTTCCAAGGTCCCGTGAAGGGAGTAGGGCTGCTCCGCGCACTGTGAGGACCGCTGTCCCACTCAGAGCGCTCCTCTCTCTGCACTGTACAGTCCCGGGGTGCTCTGGCTCCAAAAACACTGCCCCACCTGTGTGTGGGCTTGTGTGTCAGCCTGTGGTGTGTGACTAGCTGTTTATAGTGGACATGGCTGTTTTGTTTAAAATGGTGGCAAAGACCCGAAGTTTAAAATAGTTTTTCCAAGTAAAGGGAAAAAGAACAAAATATATATACATACATACATACATATATATACATATATATATATATTACACACACACACACACACTCAGTGGAAAAAAAAAGTTAAGTGCCTAGAAGTAATGTTGAGTCAGATTTGGGTGTAATTTGGTGAAACGTGCAGACCAGCGATGGGTATGTAAATGATTCGATTTGCAAGGAGCTGGCACGTCTAGTCACGAGACACAGAGGGTGCCTCGTAGATGCGTTAGACAGCATTAGTAACACTTAACGGAGTTTGATAGTTTGACGGAATTTGGGGATGCATTGTGGGTTTGCATGAGGCTGGGGGGTCGTATCGTGCAATTGCCCGGCATATGGGGTATGTTGAAGTCACAGTCGGCCGATGTTGGAACCAATGGGCACGTGAGGGCACTCACACACATCGTGAAGGTTCCGGTCGCCCAAGACAGACCACATCTAGAAAGGGTCATGTGGGTGCTTAACTTTTCACTGAGTGTATATATAAATGTAAAGAAATCACAGTGCTTCTGACTAGTACCCAAATGAAGCCTCGCACAAATTCTGCCTTGGCGACTGGTTACTAGTTTCATTATTTTTCATGTTTCTCCCCATTCGATTAGGAATAAAAACAAACTGCTTAAGTTTTTATATATATATATATATATATATATATATATATATATATGACACACATACACACACATTCTTTATTAACACGGAAGAAACTAATATTGATTGAAAATAAAGTTTTGCACTATTTCTAGATACTATGATCAATTATAAAATAGCAGGTTCATGCACTGCAGACTGACTATACACGAGCACGTAACTATCTGAGCGATCGCATGCTAAATAGGATCATCTCGCTTAACCCCTCAGTATATCGGGAGCGATATTTGGCTGCGAAGGGTCTGGAAGCTCCTCCCGCGTCACGCCGGCGGGGCGGGGTTATCCAGCGCGCGCCTGTACTACCTGCTGATAGGTCAGCGGGGAGGCTCGCGGAGCCGCGCGGAGCCGGGCTCGCGGTGGGCGCGCGGTAGGCTGCCCGCGACTCTCACCTAGGATGGCGGGGACCTGCGTGACCTGGGAACGGTGAGAATGGCTCCTTCTGCGTTTCTCACCGCTTAATTATCAGTTGTACTAAACTGACTCGCTTTATTCTATCTAGCGAAAGCCTACTTTGTGAATTTGTATGCCTTTTTTGTGAGTGAATGGAGAAAGCCAGCTGTGCGCTCGATGGGGACACCTCCGAATGCCGACGTCCGCGGGGCTCCTCTCGGCACCTCCTCACTCGCATGACATGCCCTTTGCCTTAAACAGACTGGCATCTGGAACTCCGAGGTTAAACACCTTCAACCTTTAAAGCTCTTCGGAGTGAACCGTTTTCGGCAATATTATAGCCTGTTACATAGATCCTAAAGAGACGGACAGCGCCTTCACACCACTAATTTAATTAAGGACTGGATTTACATGATTTGCATGATGATGATATGTCGCTGTTTTGCTCTTTGGGGATTGTGGTGGACCTCTTGCAGCATATTCCCCGTACCAGGGAGCAGCTACTTATTTAACGGCAATAACGAAGTTCGCTCCAACTCTATAAGCCGGAGGCTGCGGACTCAGGAGCGGAGGGAGGTGCAGAAGGAGATCCTGTCCATCCTGGGACTGCCGCACCGGCCGAGACCGCATCCGTCCCAGGACAAGCACAACTCGGCCCCGCGGTTCATGCTGGATCTGTACAACAGCATTTCCCGCGGGGAGAAAAGCGAGGGCGACGGAGGCGCGGATCCGCACTCCTCCCCGCCGACACCCCCCGGACCCCCGCTGGCCTCCTTTCAGGACAGCGCCTTTTTAAATGTCGCCGATATGGTGATGAGTTTTGTCAATTTGGGTAAGAGCTCCTGCTTATGACTCGGGTTTTGTACACCCAACTACTCCAACTTTTGTTTCAGGGATCGAAACGAAATGTTTTAAAAATGATTTTCCTGCCGGCAGCGGTGACCTGCAGTTTGGGCTGAGTGATGATATTTGGGGAAGCAGGTGATCATCTCCGTCCAGATCTTGGAAGCGCAGTTAATGTTACCAGTGGTGGTCGTATATGAATGAGAATGTCATGTCTTATTTTAAGCATGAACGGTGAGCTGAAATTATTAAATCGTCACTAAAGTTGACAGTAATTTGTTATCGTCTATCAGCTATAGAGGATTTGTAGATAGCTAGTCTGGCTTTCTCATTCATCCACTTTGTCCCGTTAATTTCCTCTGGACGTGTACTCAGGAGCGCCTTACAACTTTCTTCAACCCCGATCTCTGTTGTGTTTGATGCAAATGAAAAGGCAAACTTTAAATATCAACTCTTTTAATACTACCCAAAGAGAAATCTGCTTACGAACTTACACGGCGTTTCATAAGCAGCTGTTTTTATCCCTAATCGAATGGGGAGAAACATGAAAAATAATCAAACCAGTAACCAGCCGCAAAAGCAAAATTTGTGCAAAGCTTCATTTGGGTACTAGTCAGCAGGAGTCCTTTAATCACAAGAGGTCAGACATGAAAGCACATGGCCATTCCATCCATCTGCAGCGCTAGTGTTTACGGGGCAAATCTGAACAGGCTGTCGCGAGATAAACAGCGCTGATAGCGCGCGGGTCCCGGTTCTGCTGCTCCGCTGACGTCAGCCTCTGGCTGTTCTTACGCTACCCAATAAAATAACACAAAAATGTAACTCCAGCCACTCCACAGCTATAAGGACGATATCGTAACCCTGTGCACCAGTAAAAATCTAACAATTACTTCACCCCTGTTAAAAAGTTCTCTTGGACATATGGTGTCTGGTGCACAGAAACTGATGTGTTGCCTATAGTACACAAACGTGCATACCTGCTATTTCTCCTTCTGTCGTACATCTGTGCCTTTTTTGAACTAAACCACATGCTGTGTCCCCCCACCCCCGTTCTCAGAAGCAGGATATTCAGGGACCAGGTTGGGGTCTCACCGATAGCACACAGATCCGTGTATGTGATCGAAATTAACGTCACAAACTGAAACTCTGCCCATTGGTGTGGCTTAACATTAACATCCTGTACTAACAGGTCTCCTGGAACAGTCTCCTTTGCGCAGTAAATTGAGGGGTGGTCTGTATATCTGTCATTCCCTCTGCTCTATATCCCTGTGAGCCTGGAACACTGGCTCAGCAAGCTGAAGCTGGGATGGCTCTTCCTTCAGCCAGGGACAAATTAGTGCACAAGCAGACATGTTTACCCAGGACCTGTCCAAATCCTCAGGAACGTAATGATACGGAGCTGAGGCCCTGCTCCCCGCAGCGGCGCCCGCTAAATCCCATCTGCAGAGCGCTCTGGGAAGCGGGCTCAGGTATGCCCCCGCGGATTCCTGTGGCTGCGTAGGAACCGAGTGCACACCACATTCACAGGTGTTCCTGGTCAAGTCCATCTCCATAAGAGCAGCTCTCATGCGAGTATGCTGTTTATGAACACCGCGGAGACGTCAGCCCAGATAAAATGCGTCATACATCAACTAAAACCACCCCTTTCTTTCCAAAAGTAGATTTCAGCTCTTTGTATGTATGAAGCATTTGTTTGTGGCTGGCACAGTGGGAAGGGCACTGACTGTTCGGCTCGTCGAGCTACATAGTCGAATTTGCTTACCATCTGACGCCCTCTGCTAGGACTGCAGATGTCTCCAAAATCCGAAACATGTATAAACTGTGCAAAACTGGTAAACGGCCCCCGTGCCTAAGAATAGGCCCAGCCCAGCGTGGCTGGGTGACTATTTTAGCATCGTTGCAGGTGGTGCTGTGTAGCAAAGGTGCTGGCATGTTGGCTCAGGGTGAGGAGCCCTGCGACAGTGAGGTCGTTCTTTACAGAGGAGAAAACCACGGATTCCTTCGACTTACATCAGTGATACATGGTTACAACTTGATTCAGAGTGTATGAAAAGGGAGGCTCTGCCTATGGGTAATTGTTTTATAATTTTGTTTTGCTTTATACTTTTTATCATTAACTTCTGAAGTCCTTGGCGTTGTATGCCAGCTGAGGCCTGGCAGTATTATTCTTAGTTTATCCCTGAAGATATGTCTTGGCCTGTGTGTACCGCCATAGACAGGAACTCTCTGTCTAGAGCAACTGTGTTTCAACGTTTTGCAAAGAGAAACAGCAGGACGCTGTTGTTTGTGCATGGTAGCCAGTCCCATGCGTGCTCTCGCTCCCTCCACACTCCGGCTGGCTAATGCAGCTGAGCAGCCAATCAGGGGGATGCCTCAGTCTGGTGTCTATATTAATTCAAAATCACTATAATCGATTATTGTGCATACATGCGTCTTTATGTTACGTACAGAAATGTGAGTGTAAATGGTTTTGCTTTTTTGTGTTCATTGGAGAATTTCACCATGTTCGACGCTGTGGTTTACATTAACTCCAGGGAAAGAGTACGGTCCAGCGAAGCAGATGCAGCTGTGATGTCAGGTCTCGTGGTTATTCACCTCCCTGTTAATGTCACACCTCATTTCATTATAATTTCCAGTGAGATCACAAGAGCACGTGTGTGTGTGTGTGTGTGTGTGTGTGTGTGTGTGTGTGTGTGTGTGTGTGTGTGTGTATGCATGTGTGTGTGGCCTATCTGTGTTTATCTGAAGGCAGTGAGCAAGTTCAAAACACAAGAGCAGCACGTTTGGTGTTCTGACGCTCTGATATTGGAGACCAGGTATCTAAAATGGGAGATGGCATGCAGCATGGAGACCTGCATCCATCCCTCTGAGTAAAGCTTAGCGCCAAGTCCTGGCAAAGTGGAGCGGTCAGGATAGGCATGCGAGGGACAGGCTAACTCGACAAACTGTAACAGGGAAATCAGAGCAGCGGCCAGCTCGTAAGGGGAAGAGTGCCATATGTCATACCATAGGATATGATCGACTTTATTTTTCACACTGCAGAAGCCAATACAGGAAAGAAAAGAAGGTGCAGCAGTTTACTGTAATTTACAGTTATTAACACAGCCAATAATAAATAAGAATGAACCTCCACAATCACTGGGCCCTCCCTGCAGAGTTCAGGAATGCGTCAACCTTAAGGAGAAAAACGGACCTACAGTACCATGTGGCCTTGATTGACAGGCTCGTACTAATATGATGTCACATGACTATACCGGAGCGCTGGAGGCAGTGTGAGACTGACAGTCGCAGCCAGCAAATGTGTCGTGCTGTTTTAGAGACGGTCAAAATGCTTACTGTGAAACTACTGCCTTGCAGTACCAGCGGGCAGTGTTGGGCATTCGCAGTGTTGAGCATTCGCAGTGTTGGGCATTCGCAGTGTTGGGCATTCGCAGTGTTGGGCATTCGCAGTGTTGAGTGTTGAGCCACCGTAGTTGCTAATGAGGACAGTTCCTGCTAAGAAGGGGTACATGCTTCTCAGTCAGCCATGGAGATGTGCTGGTTTTCATTATACATCATACATGCTTCATTCATCATGAAACTCTCCATGTGGGGCTGTTCTGGGTTTTCTTATTACAAAAAAGTACAAATGACCCCCCCCCCCATGTTAGTGAGACGCTCGTTGCTCATGGTTAATTACCTTTGTGTTACAGCAGAAGGACTCAGGACATGTTTCCTTGGAGAACAGTCAAGTGAACCTTATAATTAGTGTAAGTTACTCTCTCTGAAAATATGCTCAGTGTTTTTAGACTGAAGGAAGCTTTACAGTAAGTGCGTCATTAATAATCACAGTGCCAGGGGGAGTAGCACATACAGGACCTTGGCTCCTGGCCTGGTGGCACCAGTTTCACGCACGTTCAGCTGGGCTCCAACTCTGTGGTCTCCTGAAGACCGCAGCTGCCCTTGCTGGTCCGTCATCCTTGGAGAAGCCATCTCCAAGTGGCGCATGTGCCTCCTGAATGTTTGTTCAATGAGAGGTTTGTGACTGCTTTGGACGGCAGCTGCTGATGCATGGAGGAACCCCAGCAGACAGCACCCCTCCCAACAGACAGTACCCCTCACACTATCAGGCGCCCTTCCTGCTGACTTCGGGAATGTGTCACCCTTCAGGAGGAAAATGGACCTCATTTATCTTTACAGCCTTTGTCCTGCAAGACAAGCCTTATCTTAGGAAATGTTTTTGCTAGGCCAGATATTTACAGAAGTCAAATCCTTGTTTGATCTAACACTTGCCATCATGTTGTGCAGGAAAATCAAGCTTGACTCACCAGCTATTGCATTCCACACGGAGGCAGCACATAGTTTTCATGAGCGCAGTTTTCCGTGCTGAGATACTACTGGACTCAATGCTGAGAGCAGACCTGGAAGTCCACCTGGATGTGCAGTTATGTTTTGCTTGCTTGGGTCTGTATGACAGGCGCCTCTTTGCGATTGGACCCTGTTTGGGCTCTAGCCTGCACACCACTGATATTTTTCCTTCTGTTTTGGAACCGGCCTTGCCTTCCACTGCAGCTGTATTCCCTTCTTAGGTATCGGAGTCCTTGGGGAGGCCGTGAGCTTCTGGTCCTGAGCTGAGCATGCCCTGTTCTTTGGGCCACGGAGACGCACATCTCTCCCGCCTCATGGGACAGGAGGCCCTGGAAAGTGCCTCTCACAACGCACCTCTGGCATGCCAGTAAACCAGGAAGAGCCCCTGCAATGCGGGCACCATAGAGTGTGGACAGTACAAATGACCCCCAGTAGTGGACAGTAGTTTGGAGCTAGCCTTATCACACCACAACAGAGCATAACAGAAGCTCCTGGAAACTGAAGGAAACATCAAATAAAAAGCAGATTTGACCAAGAGAAGAGCATGGGGTTTCTCTGTTGGCGTATTCCATTAGAAGAGGATGGGGTTTCTCTGTTTACGTGTTCCATGAGATGAGCTCCTGGAATGCTGCTGAGAGAGACTTCTGAAGATGGACTGGCCTCTAACTTCCGGCATGAACATGCAGCAGTTATCAGCACACTTACATACTTATCTTAGTGTTAGCAAAGTCACGCGTATCGTTTAATGGCAGGTGCATGCGTCATGGGGGAGCTTGCAGAGCACTACACAGATGGCTAATCGAGTTCCCTCTTCCTGTGTGTCTCCTGTTACTGTAAATCTCCCCGAAACACGTCTACAAGCCCGCAGTTCCGCGACTGCTCACTGACAGGTGTGTACGCGACCTGCGTTGTCATCAAGCCCCGTGCCCTGCTAATGGGCACTAATGGCCATGGCCACAAAGCATTAGCACAGCTCTGCCACACAGAATGCACCTTTCATTGCTGTCACGGCCTGACATGCTACGGGTGCCCCTAATGACACACAGGTATGAACGGGATGTGTGGGGCCATTCAGGCCAGCAGTGATGGGATTCCGATACGGGCTCTGTGTGCTGGCACAGACCATAATCACCCCTCATTATCCATGTCTTCCGCTCTCTCAGGGAGTGGGGTCTCTGTGCATGCTGTGGTATGCTTCTGTCTGGCTTGTCATTCTTCTGCGGATTTGCCCTGAGCAAAATCGATTTTGGATGTGATTGCAGGGCTAGCTTGGCATGTGAGGTTGGGTGTTTGGTGACGACCATCAGCTCTGCATTGTTTGGTCAGCCAGCAGACAGCAGCCAGCATGCCCTTTCCCTCACCCTCAGGTGAGGTTGTGCAGAGAACCTGACCACAGTGTGGGTCTCTGTGACACACATAGTGACAAACGGGTGGCTTGTTTGACCTGGACGGACGTCTGACATGTGCTCAGGGCTGCTTTCCATTCAGCAGCAGTGTGACGCAGCAGAGAAGCTTATGGGCCTGTGTGTGAAGACCCCTGTAACGTGAAGTACAGCACTCAGCCTCATGGAATAGTTCTGCGTTGCATCCTGTCCTTAGAGAGAGCCGGGCTTCAGGCAAGGGGAGTGGAGAATGTAGTCTCGCTTTATAGAGGGACCCTACAAATCAAGGAGGGTTCCCGCCCTTGCAGGATCAAAGACGGGAGGTCACGCAAGGCTACCATTCCTAGCCTGATCCCATGGAGACTTGTTTCAGCCCATGTCGCGGAAAATGCCACTGCAGAGAAGAGCTGAAATAAGCTGCTAACACTTCAAAGCCTTGAGGAAATATTCACACGTAAAGCTAACTGTAGGAGCTCGTTGGGAAGCGCATAGCCTCTTCTTTACCGTTTGTGCCTGCAGGGGGCACATGTGAGTTAAAGGCCTCTTGCTGAGAACTCCTGGACCCAAGGAAACTAATTATATCTCCAGCAATAATAGTTGGAGGAGAGCTTTAATTATGAAAGCACAAAGGAATTAGATGACCCCCAGCCATCTGGACATGCTCTCCAGAGGAGCAGTGCTGGTGTGCGGATGGCTCACAGTGTGACTGCAGAAAAATGTCAGATAATGATAAATCCTTTATTTGCTACTTGTACACGTATGAGTACAGGTATATTGGAATTCTTCTCTTTGCCTACCCCACCTTGCTATGGAGGGTTACAGTGCAGGATCAGCCAACATGCTGGGAGTTAGGGGCCTTGCTTAAGGCTCTATAGACATGTGACTGTTCTGTCGAGGCCGGGGCTCAAACCAAGGACCTTTTGATCACGGGCACAGAAGCTTAGCCTGCTGAGCCGCTCACTGCTCCTATCTGTACGCCACCAGTGGTGAGGGCAGAGGTGGCATCCAGTAACTGTAACAATCAGAGACATTCCCCAGATCTCTGCACGACTGGCGCCGAGAGCACCCAGATGCTGGGTTTGATTCAGGAGCCAAACGAAGGAGCGATCTGTCAGTGAGCTGAGATGTGGCTGCCAACTCTGAAATGATCAGGGAAAAAGAACGATGTAATTGCAAAGCAGTGATGGGGATTTATGCCAGTTTGATTTCTATAATTGTGTTTTTTTTGCTTGTGGATGCCTTGGATTTTTTTTTGGAAAGGATGTTTCTGGTTAGACAAAATTATTACTGAAACATTTCAGGTTAAGGTGCTCAATTCATTCACACATTAACTCAAAAGCTGTACTTGTTGTGACCAAACCCAAGCTCAGGCTTGGCAACAATCCCCTTTTGTGTCCTTTCAACAGTTTAACATCGTGAAAGTAGTAAAAGTGGCTTTGAATTTTAATAATGATTAGCTGGACAGGGAGGGCCGGACGCCCCATGCAGTGGTTGGTGCCGTCGTTGTTGCTGAGGAGGAGTGCGGATCTCACCCTCCTTCGCATTATAGACCAGGCACAGGGGAGGATTGTTATCCAGCACTGAAATGTGTCGCTCACATGCGGTATGCGGTTTGCTGCTGTAGCGCTGCCTTGGGAGCCGCCTCTGTCTGCAGCTCTGCGACGCCCTCCCTCTGGACCCTGCAGAGGAGGAGCTCGCCGGCCTTTTTATGAGATATTTCAAAGCCTAATCAGGCAAGATTGCTCAGCTCACTGCACATCCCTCTGCCTGCAGGACTAGTGGCGGGAATGATGTATGACAGGCAGAGCGACGTGCTGATGGTGCAGAATATCCTCCAAACTAACTGCTACTGTTAAGGAGGTTGAGAGTAGCAGTTTCTCCCGGGGGGGTTAGCAGCTGAGTGGAGGGCAGGCTGCAGACTGGCCTTCTCCTCCCCCATGCCAAGATACAGAGAAGCTTTGGTTCCACTCCATCATGTAGCTGGCAGAGCAGTCCCTTCCCCTGCTGTAAGTGTGCGCGTGTGCCACACGAGCGCGGAGCTGCACAGGTGAAGCCTGAATCGCTAGGGGACTGCCAGATTTAGGCCCATGTGATCCAATCCAAAACGTCATGCTTCCAAAGGTTTTTTTTATGCAGGTCGATGGCAGAAACTCATGTGACACGCATTCTCCTCTTATTTAACGTTTCTCCTCAGGCTCTTATTCTCTGCCAAAATAATTAGGCCAAACTCCATCAGTTTCTGTGCCAAAAAAGAACACCTTAGACATAATTCAAACTTACAGCCTACTGGATGGCCCCCCTCTGCCTTGGGCTTCAGCAACCCAGTGACCCAAACCTCATCTGTGTTCAGTGTGAAGCTCTCTGGCCTCTCAGCGATGCGGTCAACAGACGGGCAGCTGATTGTGGTTCCCTGCAGTTTGTCTTGTTCACACGACTCGTATTACTCAGATGGGGAAGGTCTCCGTCAGTGTGCACCCCGTCCGCGCCTGAAGATCTGATTTCCTCCCTTCAGCCTCTTCCTCTCCAGCCCACGGCGCTCACTGCTTCGTAACGGAAACATCTGTCTCCGAGGTTAATGAAGAAGACATTGGAGGCTCGCCCTGGGATAATAAGCATCAATTCGAAAAACACACCGAATGTGGCTTTGGGGAGCTTGTTCCTGGACTGCGCTGGGTGCCGGCTGGAGGTTAATTGCCTTATTATCCTGACAGTTTCAGGCTGAGGTAAAGCACTGCTGCACTCCCTGAGCTGAAGGCTCAGAAGAGCCTGCAAAGCGGCACTTTATAGTGCCAATGCCCTGCAGCATGAGGGTGGGTCCAGGTTAGGCAGGGAATTCTGCGCTGCAATGTGATCCCTGACTCAGGTGAGGCCCGCAGGGACGCCAACTGACCTGTTTAAAAGCCAAAAAACCTCTTCCGACGGCTTGGGGCTCTCCATGAGGCAGCTGCAGAATTGGATGCGGTCCTTGGATTGTGGAGCGGAAGGGAACTGTGGTTGTGCCTTGTGGGAGAGATGGAAACAGAATTGTAGCAGCTCAGTTCAGACAGTTCATCTGCTGGGGGCCCCTGGGGACAAAGAGGGGGCCAGTCACTTCCTCTTCCTACACCGGCGTGATGGTGGATCTAAGCAGATGGGTTAATGTCCCCCACAGCTGGAGAGATGGTTTTATACTGCTCTCCACAGTGTAACCTCTATATTAAAGAAGTGTTTCCCAACCCGGTCCTCAGGAACCCACACACGGTCCATGTTTTTGCTCCCTCCCAGCTTCTTGCCTGACAGTCCACATATTTGCTCCCTACCAGGAGCCGGGAGTGAGCAAAAACATGGACCACCTACAGACCCCTGAGGACGGGGCTGGGAAACACTGTATTAAAGGCATCTTCCGACATTTTTACAATTTTCCAGTAAAAACGAAACATGCAATATTTTTCAGCTGGTCTTATGAAAGGTGCATTTTAAAGGATTGTCCTGCTACAGTATGAGTATATTTCTGGAATCAATATTTCAGTCAGAAATCAAAAGTTTGATTAAAACAGACATGTTAGTCATCCTTTTGCCTTATTATAAAACTCATGTAACACATTACTGTGTAGTACCTAATCAGTCCTCTTCTGTGCACTTAGTGGTGTGTGTTGTAAAGCTTGTCTTCTCCTAACCTAGTTAAGACAAACCAAGGTTTGTTACCATTTTTTAGTTGCTCAGCACTAACTCAGTATAGAAGGGTAAACATGTCTTGACCTCAAGGGCGTAGGTTTGGTTTCAACACTGGAAGTGACCAAATCAGCCCCGCCCCCCTGAACATACATGGTACTCCCACAGAATTGGTTGGGACATGTCCCTACCGTCCATACCCACATCTATACCCTTGCTGTACTCAAGATACCTACAGGTGTAAAAGGTGAATTTCATACCCTGTTGTCTTTTTCATGTCCAGACCTGGATGTTTAGCTCAAGGAACAAAGCAAGATCACAAAGGCTGGATCACAGATTTCAGTTTCTGTGTCTGAGCAGCACAACAGGACGGCGTCCCCTCCACCTTGCAGTGGCAGCCCAGAGGCCTCAGGTTCAACCTGTCCCAGATCCCCGAGGGCGAGGTCATCATCGCCTCCGAGCTGCGGCTCTACAAGGAGGCCGTTGCCGAAGCCTTCAAGAACGAGACGCTGGTCGTCAGGGTCTACCAGGTGGTACAGGAACGGTGGGACAGGTACGAACGCCTCCACTCACAGCTGGGCCAGGCGGGACAGGCTTGTGTCTGGTGGGGGGAACCAGGCTACTGGCTAGATGTTTCCAAAAACACTAATAATACCTCATTATAGCAACACCATGAATGAATGAATCAGTTATTTTGCTTGTATTTCCAATAACACTTATCAACATTGTTTAAAGCATTAATACGTTTTTGTTTAAAGGTTTGTTATTTTGTGTGTTTTTCTTTCAGCATTACAGAAAGTGTTTTTAGGATCTTCTTTCCTCTGCATTTTGGCTTTTCGTTTTCTCCTCATTTCTGTGACCACATGGACCAAGATACTTACGAAGACCTTCTGTGACCTTCACAATCAGTCTTTATTTCTAGGGAAGCTCACCTGCAGGTTACCACCGCTCATTTTCACCCGGCGGCTTTTGGCAGCTGCCCAGGACTAACATCGCGATTTCCTTGCACAGAAGACACAGTTTGTAGTTAGTCCTACAGGCAGTTTCCATTTGAGCAGTCTGCATGCAGGCAGGCAGGTGGGTAGTGCACACTGACGTTCACAGCCCTGCCAACCTGTCTCTGCGCAGGTGGAATTACAGCGGCGAAGTGTCGAAGTGAAAGCGCATGTTCAGCTCCATCCAGGCCAGTACACCGAACAGCGGTCGGAAAAAGTACACACCAGAGGCATCGATTACACCGCTGTGGGCAGTTGGCCCTGAGCAAGGATTGATGGGGTGCTGGGAAGCGTGCACAGGTCTTTCTGACTGCAGGAGACATTTCCAGCCTCTTCGTTTGCACAACGTCTTATTTTAGCGGAGGGACGACCGCAGGAGCTTCAGAAATAGCCTCGCTCGGGTGTTCAAAAAAGTGCCTGACCAACTCACGTCAAGCAGCTACGGCGTGGGCGGCGGGAAATTTGCTACTTAACCAGCCAATAAAATTACAGGCCTTTATTTACGCTGGAAACAGAGTAAACAATAGTGCCTAAAATATGCACAGTATTCGTTCACTTTCCGTCGTTTAGGAAAAGCGCGCGAGTCGTGTTTTCACAGGTTTACTAATTAGAGACTGAGGAACCAGTTTATAAGAGGAACCGGTTCATTCATACTAAATCAATCCCTCTTCTGATTTTTTTAACATTGCTCTTTTTAATGCGCTGCAATTTTTTACTGTAATAAACACAGAACCCCGCAATGAGCCTAAATGTGCCTGTTCTGACAAGTGCTGGGATGTATTTTTCTTCTGGAGATATTTGCTATTTAAGGCCCATGTGGAGCATAAAACCCACTCAAATTATTTTCGGTGGGGGTCTTACCTTGAAGGAAATTACATCCTGGCGTGTGGCTTCGGTGGATTTTGGTGGATTCTCTCCTACTGTTTTCGAGCTCCCGAACGCTGAATGTCCTGAAGCACATAAATCTCCTTACAGATTAATGCTAAAGTTTATGAAGTCTTCACAGGGTAATTGCCTTGATTATAGCTCTCTGTCTTCAATAAGTATATTGGTCTGAGGCAGAATTAAGAGCACGCAGAGAGGCACAGATGCTGCACATGTGGGAGATGCAGACGGGCCAGTGTCTGTGTGCTAAAGCGGCACAGCTACAGGAAGCACAGCTCTGCTGTTTCATTTATCAGCGGGGCCAGTGTCTGTGCCTTAAAGCGGCACAGCTAGAGGAAGCACAGCTCTGCTGTTTCATTTATCAGCGGGGCCAGTGTCTGTGCCTT
>JAAGVU020000089.1:668324-678493 GCA_011763525.2 Mormyrus iriodes | reverse complement strand
ACCCTACCCTACGCTGCTCTGCTTTGTTCTGCCCTACCCTACGGAACCTAACCCTACCCTACTCTGTCCTGCTTTGTTCTGCCCTACCCTACGGAACCTAACCCTACCCTACGCTGCTCTGCTTTGTTCTGCCCTACCCTACGGAACCTAACCCTACCCTACTCTGTCCTGCTTTGTTCTGCCCTACCCTACGGAACCTAACCCTACCCCACGCTACCCTGCTCTGATCCGCTCTGGTCACCCTGGCCAGCAGCAGAAACCAACAGACAAACCAATGTCATACAGTTTTACAGGACGGAGGAGAGTACTGCTTTGACAGTGGGTTGCCCTATTTGCAGCACGCATGCCAAACAATTCAGATATGCAGTAATTTACTCTGCAGCGACTGGGAGAATTGGTCCTGAGTAAGGTCCCGGTCCGTCATCTTCTGAGGCCATTTAGCAAAAAGTCTCTTGGTTACTGGTCTCAGATAGATTGTATTTAAAAATGTGACCTTTAAAACTTTGACCCTCTACCAAAGACACTGAACATAAACAGGAAAAATCAGTCTAATTGCTTTAAAAACGCTTTTTGTGGCAGTGTAATTGGACCTTCATGAGACAAATGAACCCCTAAGGATTCGGCCCTAATGAATGCTCAGATGTAAACGGTGGGCTGGCCCTCAGTCGGTGAGCTGCAGCTCCTAATGCGATCATGTGGAATCCAATCGAAGAATGTGCCGTCTTCCACCAGCTCAGAGAGGAGCTCCTGCAGCAATGGTGCGACACACAAATGAAAATGAATGTGATGAGCAAGGCTGGGTCGGCCTGCAACAGCTCTGCTGGCTAGAGCGGTTTGTTTTAACAAATCAGTTTGGGGCTTCAGCATGGTTGTCAGACATGGCTGTCGGGTGTGGCTGTTGACATGGCTGTCAGACGTGGCTGTCGGGTGTGGCGGTTGGGTATGACTGTTGACATGGCTGTCAACGTGGCTGTTGGGGATGCCTGTCGCTGTGATTGTTGGGCGTGGCTGTTGGGCGTGGCTGTTGGATGTGGCTGTCGGGCATGACTGTCGATGTGGCTGTCGGGCGTGGCTTTCGGACATGGCTTTTGGGCGTGGCTGTCGGCGTGGCTTTCGGGCGTGGCTGTCGGCATGGCTTTTGGGCGTGGCTGTCAGGCATGGCTTTTGGGCGTGGCTGTCAGGCATGGCTGTCAACATGGGTGTTGGGCGTGTCTGTCGGCGTGACTCTCGGGCATGGCTGTCAGGTGTGGCTCTTGGGCATGGCTGTCGGCGTGGCTGTCGGGCGTGGCTGACGGGCATGGCTGTCGGGCATGGCTGTCGGCGTGGCTGTCGGGCGTGGCTGTCAGGTGTGGCTTTTGGGCGTGGCTGTCGGGCGTGACTGTCGGGCGTGGCTGCGATGTGGGACATTGAGGTAGCGACTTGTATTTGGACACCACGTGAGGTTTTCTAACGCTACTGCACATGCAATGCAGAGAGTGTTTAAGACAAGTAAGCATAATTGCGGTGGCAATTTATGCGGGGATTTCGACCATCAACAATATTATAATATTTCATAAAACTAACAATGCCTTAAATTTCAACACAAATATGATAAAGTAGGATATTGTTTAAAAAGACGGAGTGTACAAGACACTGATACACATTTTTTGTACAATTAAATTGCTGCTTTTGTGTTACCTGTCTCATTATATACTTAAAGACATAAAGTATTTTACCAGTTATATTTTACCAGTGTGTCTATGCCTCTCCTTGTCCCAAATCAACAGGTGTGCCAGTATGAATAACAGGGCCTTTCTTCATCTGGATAATCAAATATTAAGCTGTCCCTTTCACTAGCTCAGAGTTATGATACACACATAGATGACTGCTGGATGCTTCCTCAAGCATTTTGAAGTTATGTAACAAGGTTTTTCTTCTGTTGTATTGCAGGCTATCAATCCGTCTGACTGAAGCACCAGTACTGGGAGTGTAAAGAGCTATTCAATTCCTCCAGGAAACAGCATTACGAAATTGCAAAGCTCTATTTTCCTGTTGTGAAATGGGCCTTTTTTGGAAAAGACAGGAACAGCTGCTCTCTCTCTCTCTCTCTCTCTCTCTCTCTCTCTCTCTCAGACACCCTCATCAATGAGACACCCCTGACCTTTCAGATAGGCAGGCAGACAGACAGACAGCACTGTGACACCCTTTGGGTCATAGCGGTTCAGATGACATCTGCCCAGCAGATGGCAGTGTTTAACAAAGCATCTTGTGACAATTTGAAACAACAAAAAGAAAAATAATGCAAGAGGTAACACAAATATTTCTTGGGAATCCAACACGTACTCTGTGGTTCTTTTGGACATCCAGTCCCAGCAGGGCCACTGAAGTTCAAGTGCAGGGAATCTGGCAAAATCCCTTAAGCTGGTGCAGGCTGTGCTGATGTCTGCTTGCCATTTGTAGTGTGTTTAGGCTTAGGATTAGGCTTAGGCTTAGGGTTAGGCTTAGGGTTAGGCTTAGACTTATTGTTAGCCCAGGGTTAAAGTGTCTTCGGGGTTTGTCCACCTAATCAATCAATCCTGACCGGTAGTACCAAATTATTGTTATCCAAACACATCCATGAATACAATCTGATGATATTTCCATTTAATGACTCATCACGATGTCTACATAAAGAAATTTGGGTATTATGTTAAAATTAAAATGGTTAATTACAAAGCTGTGTTTGTTTCCTGATTATTAAAGCTAGTATTTATAAGATAATCTTTTCCAATAATATTTCTTGTTTAAGAACAGAAATGCTCCATGACAGTACATCCACATGGACCTACATGTGAAAAGTCACACAGGAAAACATATGCGTTAGGGATGTGGGTATTCTCCAATGCAGAAGAACATAAATCTGGACTAGATTTAACAAAAACTTTAAAACAATTTGTTCTAACCACAAACCAAAACAAATACCTTACATGTGGCTGCCTCTTTGCTTCAAATTCTGAAGTCGTGCAGTTAGGGCTAAACGTTTACCTATTGATTTTAAAGGATAATAAATTAAATGTAAATTTAAGTAGTTATGTCAATTTTGTCATGTCGATAACATTAAACAGTGCTTATATGATGGCATTTCAGATGATCAACTGAATTGCTAACATTTGTTATGACATTCTGTTGTTAAAATTGCATTTAAAATTGATTATTCACATTGGGCTTTGCTGGAACAGCCTTAACAAGGACAGGAGGTGACATCATGCAGTGATGTTGTGGCTGCAGGTACTGACTCTCTCACTCAGGATTTAGCTGTATCATACAGTCCTGAGGACAGGCTCCAGCCTGCCCGAAAACCTCAATGGGTGAGCAGTTTGGATGGATGGATGGATGGATGGGTGGCTGGGTGAATGGATGGATGTATGTGTGACCTTGGCCATAAACCCTTTGAATCCCTTAAGGGTAGAGAATGTCTTTAAAAACAGACTTTTTCTGACAAACATACCCCCCCATTTTCTGCAGGAGGAACAGCCCTGATGCACAGGTAAACAGGTGTGCAGGGCAGCAAAGTATGTCAGGTAGATACTCCGGGGACGCTAAGGGCAGAGATAGCAGAGCTTCTTCACACACGGCTACCCCGGTGTGACATACAGCCACCCCCCACCCACGGGGGCCCAGCCAGGGTGCCAGTGCTGAAAGGCCCTTTCCCGGTGTCAGTTGCCCCAGGATGGGTGGATGAGTGCAGAAGGGTACACTATGAGCAGCCGGGACTCCCTTCCCCGCATGGCCAGACACCGTGCTGGTCGCCATCAGGAGGAAGGGGCCATGTTGGCATGCATGGACCAGCACCTTCCTCCCCTGTCCCACATGCCAAACAATCCAGCCACTCATACCTGCTCCACCACCTGAAAAAAGACCTTTTTCATTTTCCCACCAACACTATACTAACAGACCACCAACAGCGCCCTAACACACTAACAACACTACACTAACACTTCACCGGCACCACATCAACACACCACTAACTCCATACCAGCTTTAGAAGCATGTCATTTTTCTATATGTGTTTTGTGTGTGTATATATATATATATATATATATATATAGTTTACACGTGTAATATGAATAAGAACATAAAGGAATGTTATCGGCAGGGCGGTGCAGCTTCTTGGCATTGAATCATTGCTGTCCCCTACGCAGCACACTCAGAGATCACCCCCGAAAGATGACATTAAGTCATCCTGCATACCAAAAGTCTTGGAAGCGAGCAGGAGGTACTGAAAAGGAATGTCACAGTATTACGACTTTTACCTCTGTTATTGTCCCAAACTGGCCTTTAAATTAAAAGATGTGCAGGGATAATAGTATGACTGACATCTATGTTGTCTTGTAACACACGCAGACACACACACACACGCTCATTTTGAACTAGGACCATTCAGGACGTGCATATTGCAGAAGTTCTAAACGCATGACATTCTAATTTATGACATAATTAGAAAGCAGAAGAACACATGGCGCTGAAGTGCTCTCTGGGGGAACGCAAGTAATAATGTGGGGAACAAAAGACCTGGAGGAACAGGTTCGAAGTGAGGAGCTTTGCTTCACCGCAGGGGTGACCTTGAGAACTTTCCTGGATACTTAAGCGTCTGTTGCTTCAAAGGCAAAAGCCTCCTTAGGGCCGCCTAGGAAATTGATTATTTTATTGCAAATGCCATTTACTTATTCTTTGGGATTAACATATTTAATTCACTCGAAATCTCTCTGGAGTTAACTCCCTCAAACCTGCCGTTTCCACGACGTAAACAACACGACATGGCCAGTGTTCGACTTCCCAAAACTTTGTTTGACTTGAATTACAGCTGAACTTGCCAGCTGCCTGTTCTGTGAATATCTTTAATCGTTGTAATCTCCATGAACGCTATACAGAGTGTAATTACCGGCTTTGGGGAGTGTGCCCTTTTTTCTAACTCAAACATGTTGCTGCTCTTCAAGAAATTAAATACATCATGCAAACAGCTAGTAATCTCGATAACCGGCAAGTGAATCGGGGCTTTGTGATTCCCCCCTTCACCGCTGTCCTCCTTGTTTGCGGAGTTCGTTTGGGGGGAATTCGGTGTGATCTGGAGGTGGGCGGGGCTTCAATCAGGCCCCCGCTTCACAATATGGATGAATTTAGAATGAAAGCCTGAAAAGGGATTCTGGAAATTGGGCAGTTGCAATAGATGCACCCTTTCTTTTCTTGCTTCATGTGCTGATATTAAATGTATGTGCTGGTATTAAAAGGCTCTCCTTATGTGCTGGTATTAAAAGGCTCGTTGTATGTGCTGGTATTAACAGGCTCGCTGTATGTGCTGGTATTAACAGGCTCGCTGTATGTGCTGGTATTAACAGGCTCGCTGTAGGTGCTGGTATTAAAAGGCTCTCTTTATGTGCTGGTATTAAAAGGCTCGCTGTATGTGCTGGAATTAAAAGGCTCTCCTTATGTGCTGGTATTAACAGGCTCACTGTATGTGCTGGTATTAAAAAGATGCCGTATGTGCTGGTGTTAAAAGGTTCCCCGTATGTCCTGGTATTAAAAGGCCTGCCGTATGTGCTGGTATTAACAGGCTTGCCGTATGTGCTGGTATTAACAGGCTTGCTGTATGTGCTGGTATTAAAAGGCTTGCTGTATGTGTTGGTGATAAAAGGCTCGCCGTATGTGCTGGTATTAAAGGCTCACTCTATGTGCCAGTATTAAAGGCTCACTGTATGTGCTGGTGTTATAAGGCTCGCCATATGTGCTGGTGTTATAAGGCCCGCCGTATGTGCTGGTATTAACAGGCTCGCCATATGTGCTGGTGTTATAAGGCCTGCCGTATGTGCTGGTATTAACAGGCTCGCCGTATGTGCTGGTATTAACAGGCTCGCCGTATGTGCTGGTATTAACAGGCTCGCCATATGTGCTGGTGTTATAAGGCCCGCCGTATGTGCTGGTATTAACAGGCTCGCCGTATGTGCTGGTATTAAAAGGCCTGCCGTATGTGCTGGTATTAACAGGCTTGCCGTATGTGCTGGTATTAACAGGCTCGCCGTATGTGCTGGTATTAACAGGCTCGCCGTATGTGCTGGTATTAAATGTATGTGCTGATATTAAAAGGCCATTAAAAGCCATATAGCTGCTGCGCTGCCAGGGCAAATGTCTTTAAATAGCTGCATGCAGTGTCATAAGATCCAGGCTCACTGACTCCAACAAAACTGAATTTGTACAGAATGAATAGCATATTTTTATCAGTGACATTCCTCCATGTGCAGACATTGTGGCATTTATTCGTCAAAGGGCTTTTGTACTGGCTGCCTAATTTGCCTTATGAAAACTTTGCCATAAGGCCACAAAGGAAGACTTACACAAATTGTCCGTGCCTGTTTATCTGCTGCGATCGCCCTGACCCAGAACCTTTGGGGTGAAGGTTTGTTTTTGGCAGTGTGAATCAGCACCATGGACAGGACCTGTCCGACCCAAATGGATTGACTGGCCTCTTGTCAAAAAGAGAGCAAGTGATTAACAGTTTTGATTTTTTTGGGAATATTTTATCATGTGCAAATTTAAGCCACAAACAATCTTTTATAGTTGGCCAATTGCTTTAGACACTAAAATCCTGCAGTGGAAAAGTGGCTAGGGATGGATGGATGGATGGATGGATGGATGGATGGACTGCTTAAAAGTGTGCTCTAAATTATTACAGGTTTTTAAGAAGCTGATGGTATTGGATGAGCTGGTATTTGTGGAGAGAGAGGTGAGGATAAAAGCATGTCATTGGGAGGATAAAGAGGCCAAACGGAGTCGCTGCAGGTGGCACAGCGCACCGCATGTCCCTCTGACACCCTGCTGGGGCGGGCATGCGGCACCGAGGTCACACTGGCCAGCACCCATCCGGCTGTCATTCGCCCCTCTGCTCAGTTGATCATTATTTGTTTGCCTGGTGTGGCTCTTATTCATAAGAAGCTGCCACAGGCTCCCTTTGTGTCCCACAGTAGCCGTGTTTATCTCTGTCACAGGAGGAACACGTGGCCTTTATGTCACGCCTGTTCAGAGCATTAGGGCAGTAAAGTGCTACATCAGTCATGTCTGCCGTCACACTCATTTTATAATAACCATATTGCTGTAACGGGTCTTTTGATTATTACAATGAAAGGTGATTGCTAATGCATTTCCCTTTTATTCCATTTCTTTATTGGGAAAGATTTGCTACACAGAAACAATGATGATCATTTTCGAGCTGCATTTTTAAGGACGGCTGCATGAAAATGATTTTTTTGCACTATGCACATTTACACCATGCATCACTCGGACTATCGGCAAGTCCTCATTTCCTGTGAAAATATTAACATGACTATATGATAATTTTATTTTTATATTGCCCTCTTAGTTTTTTGAGGAGCTTCCTGTGTCTCGTCTGCTCTGACGCTGTCCCCTGTGCCCCCACTTGGGCCGAGGGGATGGCTCAGACCCTCACATGCACCACCAGACCTTCTCAATGCGGCCATTTGCTTCCTCGGTCCCTCTCTCTGGTGACAATCCGGCCATTGTGGTGCTTTCGAGCCGCCCCGCCCCCCAGCCTTACCCCTGTCAGCTATATTACTTTGACCTCAGCCCATCAATCTGTTTCAATTGGATAATGATCTGTAATCACTTTCTTTCAGGGGAGTCTATAACAGGCCGCGGCTCTCTCCCTCCCAGGAGAGCTCCTTCTGTCCACTCCCATTTGCTGTTTTGCTCCTCCTGTTTGGGTACTGAACACTCCCCCACACGGGCCTCACTCAGCGCCCTGCCTGGCCTGGATCTCTGCCCATTTTCCTCACACCTGCCCTCCAAAAGGTGGCCTGAGTTACGCAGGGGGACATGGCAGTGGTGGAGGATGGAGAGTGTCCTCTCGTCCTGGGGTGACTGTCATGCTCGCGGCACGACCATGACTGCAGGGGGTGCTATAGCCAGAGACATTTCTGTAAGCCCCATCCCCAGAAGATTCTGGAAGACCAGGAAGTATCGCTGATATTCACAGTGTACGTTAGTAGTGTCATTCGCAGGTATGCTGTTTATAATAACTTAAAGTGAATTTAAACTAAAACGAAACAAGGTTAACTTCAAATTCGTTGAATGTGCTTTGTAAATGTTACAAATATTAATTCTGCATTTATATATATATATATATATATATATATACACACACGCATATAAATCAGGCAGAAGTATTAAAAAATCTCTAGAGGGGGCAGAATAATTTATATTAATGGCAGCAATTTAGCATAAGCTTTTGTCTACGAGCTCCAGCACCCCTGAAAGTGCAGCATAAGTAAAGCCAAGACAATGGTCTGATGAATAGTGTCGCTTTCTCCGCAAAGACAGGCTCGCGAGCGCACAGCCTTTAACTCCGTGCAGATGCCTATTCAAAGCGTGGCAGCAGCACAAGGGAGGCGCAGATGGAGTCACTCTGCCAGTCGGCGGGGGTACAATGTGACATGGATACGCAGAGGGGCGGGTGACGTCCAGCTCCATTTATCCAGCACAAAAGCTGCTTGTAGGGGGTTGGCCCAGGGGAGGGGCACAGCAAAGGGGCGTGGCATGTCAGGGTGGCGGCCGTGGTGCTCCACCTGTCGCTCCGTTTTGTAAAAGAGTGGGCGCTCGGACCTGAGCCCCCCCGCCCTATCCGCCGCGGCGAGGCTCATTTTTAAATAGATCAGCAGTTCACTGGGTATTTTTTTCTATAAACCCGGTGTTTTTAGTTGCATGTTTTACATTTTTTGTACAGTGTTACCTTTATTTTAAAATATCCTTCGACAATCGTTTTTGGCATCGCCACGTGAAGCTAGCGGGGAGGGCAGTCAGGGTAAATGCCTTGCAGGCTTCTCTTTAAGCGAGAACCAGAAGCTACACTGTAAACATGGGTCTCTGTCCTCCCATTCAGATCACAAAAAAGAGCTCATTTCACTTTGGTTTTGGGTATTTTGGTGTCTATTTTAAACACAGCAGATGCTGAGTTCTGTGCTGCAGAATTTGACATGAAATTTACTTGACCCTGTGCTTGAAAAGAAAGAAGAGGAATGTATCCATCTGTGGATGTCCTTCTTTCCACAGACACATTCATCTTTACAGCGGAGTCTTTGATGTCAAACAATGGTTAAGTATAATGAGTGCTGAGGTGACCCCATGACCCCGTCACATCACCAGCTGAAGACCACTACTGTTTGGCTCGAGGGGATCACCCACGTACTCGGTCTTTATTAAAGATCGTTTCCTTCCACAGAGAAGCTGTCACATGACTTTCATATGATTGCACTCAGCATGTGCTGGTTGTTCTGGAGGCCTCTGTAGCCGCTCAGACCTCCTTGTTCCTTCCTGCCCTGCTTAGCTGAGGCTCAGGTGTGACTCAAAGTGACTCAGCCAATGCCAAGCAAAGAAGGAAGCTGAACATAAACACAGGGAAGGCAGCATAAGCCCATGGCTCAGTTCACAGTTTGCAATTTTCCAATATGATGCTCCATGTAGTTCTCACAGCAGAATCACAGTGAAACTTTGGGGTGAGTCCCTTCCTGCACCATCTTTAGGTTCCATGAGATATGAATCGCATCCTCAGAAAGTCGCCTCAGTAACGGTGACGCGCTTTTCCAGGTCAGGGCCGTGTGACTCAGAGCAGGACGTCTCCCGCGGGCACCGGAAAAGCCGGCGGCCCTGTCTGCGAGAGCAGGCCTGGCGAGGGCTGTGCACGGAGGCCGGCGCTCATCCTACCCCCACGCGGAGCTCTCACCCTCTTGCTCCGGCGCTGACGGCAGATGGTGTTTTAATAAAGTCCGGCAGGAATATGACTGTGAGTAAACAACACAGCGCATGCCAACTCAGTAATTGCTGGGCACCGTTGTAACCCCCCATCCCAGGTGGAGCCAGAGAGGGGGTGGTGGGGGGTTGAGGGATAGTAACACTAGTACACCCCTCCTCCCTCCCAGAAAAGATGGAGTCAATATGAACGCCTCAACGCAGTGTTTGGCTTGAGATTTTCTGAAACACAGCCAACTTGGAGTAATACAAACAAGCAGCCGTGGTACCCACACGGCCTTCGGGAGCACACTGGTCACTCTGCACCATGCGGGCCTTGCAGTGGTACCCGCACGGCCTTCGGGAGCACACTGGTCACTCTGCACCATGCGGGCCTTGCAGTGGTACCCGCACGGCCT
>JAAGVU020000089.1:644905-659364 GCA_011763525.2 Mormyrus iriodes | reverse complement strand
CACACCCTGAGCCATTACCAAACCCCCCCCCCATACACATACTGAGCCATTACTAACCTCCTCCCCGATACTGCCAGGACGCAGTGCACGGCCAGAAACACCATCTGATACAAGTCTGCCATAATGAGGGTCCAGCATGGGGCTAAATGAGTTTCCACTTCAGCCATGCGAGGGGCTAATGACAAAACAGCGCTTCCCCACCTCCACCCGAAGCACTGGGCCGCCACTGGCTATTGTACAGGCATATGGCGCTTGCCGGGACAGTCTGGAAGTGGAGAAGCGGGCTCTCTGTGTAAAGACTTCGCACCGGGAGCCCCGGCTGACCGCAGGGAGCCCGAACCCAACCCGCAAACGGGCATCTGGGCACGGCACCCAAGCCTGGCATCTCTTATCCCTGTAACACTGTTGCCAGCTATGCCGCTTAAGGGCCACGTTCAGTTGCACGGAATGTCTAAATCAGTAATAAGCAATCCAAATTTCCGTCCAAAAGTGGCGTACACGGCCCCAAACGTAATGACGATTCAGCGTTTCAGCTGCGGACACAGTGAGGGCATCGCAGCGCTGGTGAACCTGCCACACAAGCAAATGAACGACTTCATCCTACTGGAAATGTTCAATTTGTGTTTTGTGCAATGCATGCAAAGTGGTATTATTAACACAATTATTTGGAATATTTGTAAGCATGTTTACTATCATCCGCGCTGCTAGGCTGTTGTGCAAGCGGGGCCGCGGAGCCGACCAGGCGGCCGAATGACGCGCAGGCTTCCCGCGAAGCTCCCCACGCCCGCTATTTCCTCCTGGAGCAGCTGATTGCTTGCAGCTGGGACCCATTTAGAGCATTTTAATATTACGCAGAAGATTAGAGCAAACTAACTACATTATTCTCCAATTACGCTCATTTCATCCAACTGACCGTCTTTATTTCCTTCCTTTTGTCGATTAGGCTAATGTGAAAATTGGCGCGTGCTTCGGACGGTTCCGATTGTGCCTCAGCTGCGCGTGATTTCGCACCATTAGGACAGTTTTTATTGTAACTGTAAATAAAACGATTTGGGGCAGATCCAGTCTGACGAAGGAGATAAATTTGAAGGGATCTGCTCATCAATATTCTTAAAGGGTCTGAGTTAATCAGACTCCCTGGAGTGGGAAAATCCTGGCTTCATTGGAGATCAGAGTCTGGAAATTGTTGCGCACAAATCATGGGGGGGGGGGGGTGGGGGGGGGGGGGGGTGGGGGGGGGCGGCACTGTAAGCTGGTGGATTGTACATGTAGGAATGAATATTGTTATCGCGACGTTTTCATGTTTCCCTAAAAAACCGCATGTATGTCGCAGGTCGATGATGTTGGTTTTATTTCATCGTGATGCTTAAGAACTTAAAGATAACAGTTATTTTTAATGGCTATTATACAACGCATTAGTGAGTTTGATATAATCACGGCAAATGAAGAAACTAAGCATCAATATTCTGGCCGAAACTATGAACCCATGTGAACGTATAAAATATTCAATAAATAAATGATATCTAATTTGTTCGATATAATTTAAACCCATTTAAAAATACATTTTGATATGTATAATGTTTAGAAATCTGATAACTGTGAAAAAATAATTGCAGCAGTGATGTATTTTAATTGTTTTCTGGTTACTAAAATGAGTGATAATGTGTGGTAAGGCTAAACAACTAAGATTTAACTTGTAAGGTAAATACCCAACAGGCCTTTTGAAGTCTTCTATTTTATAAATCCATTACATTTCCAGACAATCATACCAAAGCTCTTAATGCCCTCCTTTTCCGAGTGAAAGAAAAGCATTGTCTCGTCGTTCGGCGGCGCCTTTGCGTTTAGTGCATGCTCCGCAGGTATCCAGCGGCCGGAGGCTCGCCTGTGCGCGCGCTGTCTGCAGGAATCATCGAAATCCAGCGGAAACTCGGCACTGTAAAGCTGCAGTGCGCGTGCGCATACCTGCTCTGACGCTTCTCTTAAAGGCTGGTTTCCCTTTGCTCATTAATGCGCCTATACATACATGAAACAGTCGGGTTCTGATAAAAATAAACTCAGCCTGACATGCGAGTCTGGAGACATCCTTTACAATCTATAGGTCCAGACAGCTGCGCTGTTTAAATCATTCAGATAACTTTAATTTATACTGATATGTGCAGTCTCTACCAAGCAGCAGTAAACAGCGGTTTCTGCTCCGTCATGTATGCCAAGAAACACAAGCTTTCCTTTTAAGTTGCCATCTTTAATAAAAGAAAAATATATGATCCCTTGTGGAACATAGCAATTTTTGCGTATTGAGACTTGCCTCTGTGCCATTCAGCACTGAACTGTCTACTGCTGTGAAATTCAAACCCACAAACACTCACCGTAATAGTGCAAGAGTTAAGTTGTACTCATGGCTGTTCTGAATGAAAGGCCTCTGAAATGGGCCTGCGTGCTTATTACATTGAGCTTATAAGTAAAATCTCATCTTTGAGGAACCAGGATGACTCGCTCTAATAGTACATAAATATTTACCGTGGATAGTTGGCATCTTGCTGCAGGGCTTTGAATGTTTATTATGCAGAAATCAGGGAGGATTCCCTTTAAACAGGGCGGCTCAGGCAAGCAGATCCAAACCACAGACGCCTGAAGGTGGATGTCTGTGTGAACAGGTCCGGAGGAGCTTCAGGAAGCGTCCAGCACTCTGCTTCTGGGCCGCGAAGACCTCTCGAGGCGTCCTGGCGGAGCAGCGATTCTGTGACATGAGCCGTCTGTGGGGGGGCTCTGCACTGGGTGGCTAATGAGGGACTCCTGAGGTGTGCGACATGCACCAGGGCGCCGCTACCATTAGTCACCCCCGGGACCCCCATCCTGCCGCTGTTAGTAGGCTCCCCAGGACCGAACGGCCGTCTAAGCCAGCAGAAAAGATTATCAGTAATCATGGATGGAAATTTGCCTTGGTTGTAAATGTGCTCCCTCTTTTCACACTCATTCCCTTTCCACCTGTTTTTTGGTGTGTATAAAGGGCCCATTATTGTCTTTTTTTCACATTTTCCGTCCCAGACCGTATCATATAAGCATTCAGTCAATTTGATGTTGTAATAACATAGAAAATACTTTTTTTGAAGAAACTTACTAGGAGATATTAGCAATGTAACCATAAAATATCTCAAATTTAGAGTATCTCAGAACTTCAAAGTGCCTGTCTGAGCATGACGTGCAGCAGAAAGCGGCCGTCGCGGCGTTGGGAGGGACGGCTCCCCACCTTTCTGAAAGCCTTGCGAAGTCTGAGCGAAAAATGCCCTTGAAAGCTCTCAGCTGGGAATGCCTTTGATCATTCTGATCATTCTTTAATTGCTGACCGTGACTTCCAGACGCACCTCTCAGTCACACACAGGCCCTGCCTTCCCCACGCTTCTCAAAGGCCGCACCTTCCGTCCCGAACAGGTGTCATTACGGGCAACAGCTTCAATGGCAGGTGGAGGTGGGGGTGAGGTTGGGGGCTGTCAATCACTCAGGCCCTGCGGAGAAATACCCCTGTCACACCACAGTGCAGCCTGCAGAGGCCAAAACTCCTGACAATGCCCCTGTTTCTCTGCACACACATCATTACGCTTTTCGGCAGCTGCCTGACACTGTTTGCTGCCAAAGCGCATAATTCTCGCGGATCAGAGCGCTGAACGTCTCCTGCACTCCTGGAAAGAGTTACGAGTGGAAACTTCGCAGTGTCTCAGCCTCCGTTCCTGTCCCGCCAGTGAGAGGTGAGGCGTCTGCAGATCTCCCTACCAGGTGTGTGTTGGATGAATGGCAGGGGATTGGTAACATCATAAATCTGTGTAATTGCATGGCATGAATCATATGAGTCAGCCTTGATGACACCCTTGCCCATTACGGTGCTACTTTCCAGCACTTAAGGAATATTTTTGCCTATGACAGACCTCCGTGTAGCTTTCACGATATTCTGAGATCCTGCACGTCTAACGATCGCGGCTCCCTGTGCAAACAGGTCTCTGTGATTCTACATGTAAAAAGTCAGCGCATGAAGTGTCTGACTTATATTTACGTTTGTCGGCATTGAAACGCCCAAAATCCTCACCAGAAGAAGTGGCTGTCCTGATGCAATGAAAATGAGCAGAAGAGCACAACACTGCTTTACATTCTTTGTGAAGCTTATCATTTACTTTACAGCATAAATTTAGCTTTTTACAGTTAAACATCAAGCTGCCACAAATTCACTATAATCTCAGTCCTCCCAGCTTCGGATAATTGTTACTGGCAATATGCCACAATTTGACAGCACTGCACAGAGGATTGTAGGTCTCCTTCTGTCTGTATGTGCTGGCCCGGCACTTACAGGGTGCTCTGCCACCCCCAAGACTCTTCTTTTAAGCCCTAAGCAGCGTGTAACATTTTCACCTAGAACATCCATAAACTATCCCCCATTAGTCAGACTGGCCCCTCTGACTTTCCAGATGTGTGCTTTAGTCACTGCCTCCATAAACAGGAGCATGAGGGCGCCCTCTGCAGACCGCACTGCAAGCCACGTCGTGTGGATGGCTCTCTTTTCCCACGCGCCCGGAGTCGGCCTAGAGGCCTGATTGTATGGAAACTCATTTCCCCTTTCGTTTGGTACAGTGCAGACTGCCAGGTCTCAGGCTGGAGGGGGCACAGCTAGCGTATCGCAGAAGATGGTTTTAAATAGACCGCTTTTCAGTTTTGAGATTCATCGATCAGCCACCTACATAAACCCAATGAACACTCCTTATACTAAAGATTAAACACCATGTTTTCTTCCTGCTCTGTCTTTTGGGCCAAATCCTTACTACTGACACCTAAGAATGAATGTTCTCTCAGCCAGTCAGGTCGATGTGCTTTGTCATGTTTACGTCGGAAGCCATATGTCATGTGAAAACTGAGGCTACTTGTCGCTTAACTTGTTTTGTCATCCTACCTGCATTGAGACGTCTCAGGGGACTTGGGGGGGCTTTGGATCTGAACGCTGGGGCATTTCAGAAGGACTGGCAGTGCACTTATATGCCAGCACCTACACAGAGGGAGTGGTGGTTACTTTTCTCCATCTTCCTGCCCTAAATCTTAGTTACATACCTCCCCCAGGACTCTGACCAAGCAGATGTCATCAGCCACCACACCGGACATCACAGCTGACATCTGCGACAATTCCCATAAGGCCATTCAGCCGGGACCGACATGCCGAGAGGCGGAGGGCCACTGTCTCCAGCTTGCAGGGGTAAGCGTGCGACTGGGCCACATCTCCCTGTACCAGCTAGCTCAGCTTGGGACAGAGACTGAAATATGGGAATGATTAGGTGCGCAGAGAGCGAGCGAGAGAGAGAAAAGGCAGGAATAATGGGAGAAGCAGAACTAAATGGCCTGTCCAACACACCCCCTGTGACCTCCACTGCGGCAACCTGGCCAGGATGAAAGATGCAAAACCCTTCCTTCCTTAATGATTTCCTCAGTAATCAGGCCAGCGGAAGTCATTGAGCATGGTGTGATTGCCTGGAACGGGCTTCGTCACGTTCTCATGCTTTGAAAAGAGGAAGAGGACGCGCTGTAAAAGGCATTCAGAACAACATGTATATTACCTCTAGAACACAGGAAATGATGTCACCGTGCCAGGCCTGGAACCAGGATGTGGGTGTTTGCCTGAAACAGGACACGCCTGACATGCATCTAAGCAAGTCTCTTAGCTGGCAGTAAATCACTTGTCACCCAGCAGAGGTTTTCCTCTAACACCACGGGAAACACGCGGGGGTGTCAGTCGTCGGGACATGTCGGCCAGCACTCGCAGCTCCTTCTCTATTATTCATATGCAGAATCAACTCGGAACAACTGTTGCTTTCCATAGCCTGAGATAATAAGATCACAGTTCATATGAGGTGCAGCGCATTTTTGCCCTGCTGAAGTAAACCACCCTAACCCTAACCCCAGCAGGGAGAACCTTCACCATCACGTATGCATGCAGAGCACATGCCTGTCATCAGCCCTGAACATCGTCCTGACCATCCTAACCCAACCCAGCAGGAAGAACCTTCACCATCACGTATGCATGCAGAGCACATGCCTGTCATCAGCCCTGAACATCGTTCTGACCAATTCCATCGAGCAATGAGCCAGAGATCACCAGTGCAGCACAGTCCTGCAGGCCCCCCCCCGACCCCCAAGCCCCCCAGGCCTCAGTAGGATGAGACAATGCCAGAGGTGACGCCGTTAAAGGTGTCGCTGAAAGGTAAAACCTTGGGCAGATCTGATTGTGTGGGCCGCCTCTGTGCGTTTCCCTTCCCTGTTATCTCTCCCGAGAGTCTCCCAGGAGAATGATAGACCTGTGACGGAACTGTCAAAATAAGCAGAGATTGTGTTACCAGCAGATACACACCAGACTCCTCAGTGGGGAGAATCGCTGGCTCTGCTACCACCATGTAGACATCTATTCATCTTGTGAAAGAAAATACTCTGTTTGTGAGTGTAATGCTCCCCCATGAAGCCATATGGACTGCAGGTATCACTGCCGAATGGCCAGAAATGACTCTAGTCATTCTGGGAAATAAAGCAGTGAAAATTACCAATACACTGAAACATGGCACAAAGTATTATGCAAATTTTTTGTAAATTATCATTAATGAGCCTTTGTGTGCCAATTTTTTTTTCTGTTTCTGCACAGAAAGGTCAAAACAACTATTTACATTTCACACATAAAAAGACTGATCTTAAAATGCCAAATAATCTTGAACAGCGACTCTGAATAGGTACGCTAAACAATGAGCTTCATGAAGACACTTCAAGGACAAAACCTTGGAGGAGGAAAGCACATTCTCCACAATTGTGAACAAATGAAGCTGATGGCTGGTGCTCCATCTCCTGGATGTGTGACCCTCTGGGCTCTGAGCAACAAAGACTGCAGCTCAGGCTGCCCCTCCATGTCAGGCCACAGGCAGAGCCATTGGGTGAATGTGCTGCAGCAAGCTGAGATCGGGGGCAGCAGGGAGGATGGCAAATACGCAGCGGCCACAGAGACAGGCCATCATGCAGGCAGAGCCATCGGGCAAGCATGCTGCAGCATGTGCAGAGTGGGGGGCAGCGGGGAGCACAGCAAACATGCAGCGGAAGCAGAGATGGGCCCCATCAAGCAGCCAGGCCAGCATGCCTCCTCACGGTGTGGACAACACAGTCCAGTGATTTGTTACAGTCAAAAATGCTAACAAATGTTTACTGCATACATTTCTGGGTCATGCAGCATTTAGCTGTGACTCAGCAAACCGCAGGCCTGGCTCTTTTCCTCTCAGGCCCTCAGTTCCATGCATGCATTATATTTCAGGGACACCTCGGGGAGCATGGCTCCTGCATGCTACAGCTGCATGTGCAGAAACAGCAAGCCTCTCCCAGTTCCTCCTGGTTTCCATCTTGCCTCTTTCTTCTCCACAGCTTCTGCCCCACGGTGTCACACACACACACACACACAGACACGCACACTCACACACACACACATACATACATACACACACGCATACACACACACACAGGCAGGCAGGCAGACACACATACACACACACACAAACACACACACACACACACACACACATGCCCGCACACAGGCTCCCTCCCCCACCTGTGCCTGTGCATACATGTGTGTGAGCTGGCCGCTAATCTGTTTCGGTGCAGCAGCGCCTGCAGCCAGCTCCCAAGCAGCCGGCCCTTTAAGCAGCTGTAAGCAGATGAGGCCACGCTGGTCGCCGTTCCAGAAATGAGCCGGATCAGGAAGTAAACACAACTGGCTTTCATTTGATCCTGGGCCGTGTCAGGGGAAGGGGAATTCCTCTGCTAATTACTTCTTGGGTCACCTGGCCCTGAGGCGGGTGTCAAAACCCAATACTTGGAATCTGGTGGGGGGGGGGGCACACATAGATTTTAAGATGACCTGAATGTCGTTTTCTCACCTAAATGTCTCTTCCCATGATATGGTGAACGCAGCAGGGTTAGGGTCCTCATATTCCCGTCTCAGTCCCTGTGCCAACCTGTCCATCCTCATTCATTAATGACCCTGTATAAGGAGCAGCAGGGCCCGCTGCGTGTCTGCCTGCATGAAGGCCTTTTCCCAAAGGTGTGTTGCCTCTTTGTTAGCGTGATCCTTAGCATCACGCTGGACGTGAGCACGACGCATAAGCCAAGCGCGTCCAGCCACTGATGTCCATCCGCTCAGCCTTCGGCCGCTGGGACACTGAACAAAGCTCAACTTCCAGCTTCATTTTCAGCATCCAGATGTCTTCTTGGTTGTGTTTTTAGTCCTTGCTGAGACCACTAAGATTCCCACACGTTGTTCTCTCATTTAAAATTAAAACAATAAATGCTAAATTTGTCGTTGGACAGGCGGGCTGCATGGGAAGCTGACGCAGATTAAAGGAACGAGCAAATGCAAAGCACCCCGCTCCATGGGCCAGCCTGGGATTCGCATGCTAGGGCTGCGCAGCAGAGCAATGTGCTGCCCGCCGCAGGTTTTCCAGCGCGGTGCATTTCTCCGCTTCAGAGGCATCTCTCAGTAGGACTTGTTCAACTGGATTGTTCCTTCGCCACTTCCCCCTGCGCTGCATGATGTAAAGTAAACAACTGCTTTCCATTTCTCAATTCATTTATATGCGGCTTTTCTGGTCCTGCGATGTTGTGGCATGGGGAGTCAGAGATGCAGATAAGCCCCGTCGATACACAGCGGCTCGATTAGAATTTCATAAATGAGCTCCGGCCGGTGAGATGTTTACGATATCAGGTAGACGTGAATCTGTACGAGGCGCATTCCTCGCCTGTCCATCAGCATCGCCTGTCAAGGCTGGCGACGGTGATTGGGGGTGACATGTGACACATCTCCGAGACAGAGCCTTCATGGCCACATTCCTTCTCCAGCAGGCAGTGTGGCAAGAAGCTGGCTTTCTGGGACGATCTCCCAGGGCAAAGCTGTCCGCCGGACGGACATCAGAATGATTCTTCATGGCGTCAGATGGATGTGACCCCAAGTCCATCGTTACCATAGCAACAAGGATATTGGTTACTTAGGAAGATTATTATACATTTAAGAGTACTCTTTTGGCTATTTTAGTGGTTTAAAATAATGATGAATAAAAAAATTCATCCATTTTTGATAACCACACAGGCAGTGCACGGTCTTTAAAGTTAAACATGGATAAAACCAAAGTGAAAACAGCAGAGGTGATGTTTGAATGCGCAGGATGTCTCCTTGTGCCAGGCCGTTAATAGGCCTGCGGGCACCCCCACCCTGCTCTCACAGAACCACTGGCAAAGCGCTCGCATTTTTGGCCGCCTCCTGTTCCTCCAATGAGGGTGGTTTGTTTCAGCGGAATACATTTGACTTCCTCTCCGCTGGAGCTGGCATGCCCCCGGGACGCTGAAGCTGCTGATTTGCAGGCTGACCTCAAGGCATCAGAGGATTCCCAAAAGCTGCACCGCTAACGACAATGGGAAGGTCACAGAGAAGTGAAATTTGTCTTTAAACAGATGAAAGGTGTTTAAAGACACTCCATCTCTCCGTTTGAATTCGACTAGTGCATGTGTGAAAATGGTTCAGAAACATGCCTAGTACGTTGAAAACGTGTTATCGCTGCGACAGTCCTGAATGTGTGGAGGTCGGTTGTGTGTGTGAACATGAAGACAGAGTTTTTAAGAGCACAACCAAAGGTACAGACAGATGGAGCTCCCTAAGGCAACAGCTCCCAAGCCCTGGTCCCTGGAGACAGCTTGGATTTTTCGTTTCAATAGGCCCTAAATATTCAACACTTCCTTCTTGACTCCCTATTTACCATAAGGGCAAGTGTTTTGAAGCTGGAGACCCAGAGTAATGCTAATAATTCAGAGTGTGAATGCAAACAGAAAAGGCTCATGCAGGGAGACAAAGAGAACCAGGAAGGTTAGTTTGAATGTGCTCAAATCGAGGACCAGGATCCTCTCACACCCGTCACTCGGCTCACACCTAGTGGGTCCTCAGAAAGTCCACGCGCTTTGGAAAATAATCCCCCATCACTTTGGGATTAATGCCCATCAGCAGCCAGTAGCATCCATGGGGAGGATAAGGGCACTGAATCCACATCGGCTGAATCGAACATTTCAGTGAAGCACAGATATCTGGCCAGTGAGCGTGTTTTCTTTTTGGGATAATGGCTGTATTATAACACCCTCGTAACTATAGAAGCACTAAAATAGCTTCTTTCAGGGTAAAATATCTGGGTGGCAGCTCCATCCTTTTCAATATCAGTGGCCTGAAGGGTAACATACCGGAGAATGAGCCACCGCTATGGAGGAGCGCGGGAAGTGGTGCATCATGGGAAAAGGAGACGGAAAGCACCCCCCCTCCCCTGAGGTGACAGTGTTGTGTGACCTTGAAAATCACAGATAATAATCTCTTCATATCCCCCAAAGACTGCTGGCCACGCTTCCCTCTTGCACAGCAATGCTGGGATGGAATTCCGGATGGTTCCGCAGATAAAAGTGTCTGCCATACGCCAGTGTGCTGTTACCAGGACAGCTGATATCTCAGCCCTAGACCTGCATGATTACCTAGAATGTTCTGGATGAGTAAGTGCGAGAACAACACTTGGTACCGGAAGAGCAGTATGTACATGAAACAACTAAATGACTGACCTAATGGGGCTGGTAGCCGATGCGGGAAGAACGAGAACAAAAGAGTATCGCTTTACTCCATCAGATAACTTAATTCCGCCAGACTGCAAACAGCTGTGTGAGTCAGTACTCGTTCAATTCCTCATGCGCAGAGTCACCAATAGCTATAACCGATGTCTGTGCTCAATGTAGACATACAAACAAGTACATGTCGCATTTTATTCAGTTTTCTATCTAAGTCATTTCTTCTACTTCATATTAATACTTTATTTAGTCAAGTTTTCTCTTTCAGACATTTATTCTATTTATATTTTATATTTCTTTTATATATTCATACTTTCGCAGTTCTTTTTCATTTTACATAGAGCTGTTTGATGTTGTGTAAGTGGCCTTGTTTGTGCCGCCTGATTCTGTTACATCTTACTTCCTGGATGGTATGAGTAAGATTTATTATATACTGGTGTACAAAGGCATGTAAACCACCGTGAATCATGCATTCATGCAGTCGCACTGTAAGAGGATGTCATGGTCGTGGCTGGACAACCCCGCTCAGGAGCCTACGTCTCTCAGCTTTGCTGCTGGGACACCGAGCGAGTCGAAACGAATATAAGAATGTGAGGTGTGCCTGTGCTATCCCAGCCAATGAGATCAAATACTTGTGATGTGGGCTTCGATCTGCTTGGCTGTATAAATATGTCGTACCCTACACTGCTCAGAGTGCAGCACTAATTAAACACAGCACTCCCTTTATATTTCAGTGCTGTAGTTGAAGACCAGCACTTGATTTATTTATTAACTTTCCTGGCAAACTTTAACTGTTTTACTGCTGCCTTTGCCATCTGACTAAAGCAACAGAATCGATGAGGGAACAGACGCTCGTAAAGTAGGGACAGTAAGTGCCTGGCGGCTGCTGCAGGCCCTGGAATCCAGAGACATGTCGTCACTGAAAGTGATGCTGGTATGGATGTGTGGGCGTGTGCTTCTCCCATGCGACGCGCATGACGGGGAAAACCAGGTGTGCGATTCTCACTGCTCACCTACAAACAGTTATTAAGTCAAACTCAATAAAGCATGCCAGCACTAACACCACCGAGTTCTGAATTAGTTTTTATATGGTGGGAAGCACGGACATGGTAATCTGTCTGGTAGAAGTACAGGCTATCACTGAGAGCACAAATAACGTTCTGGCTCTGATGTAAGATGACGGATGGGTCATTTCAAGACTAGACAGTAGTAACTGGTAGTGGCCCCAGTGAGGGAACGGCCCTTTGTGAGCGGCCTGGGAGTCAGCGGCCTGGGAGCCAGCGGCCTGGGAGTCAGCGGCCTGGGAGCCAGTGGCTTGGGAGTCAGTGGCCTGGGAGTCAGCAGCCTGGGAGCCAGTGGCCTGGGCAGCGGCCTGGGCAGACAAGGCGTCACTCCTTTGGACAGTGATCCATCCATCCTGTGCCTATTGTGGGTGATCGTCCAGGTCATCCAAATGGGTCACGCCGCTGTCAGTCCCTGGCAGATCAGATCGCAGGGCAGGGGGCCATCCAGCCTGAGGTTTATAAGGTCGCTATAGACCCTTGTTCATAAAAAATAACTAGGCTGATGCACAGGAAACAGATGACAAAAATATGGAAACGCCTGTCATCATATAACACACACCTAGACAGGCAACCTCCCCACACACACACACAATCACACTCATAGATACACACACCTAGACAGACACCCCCCCACACACACACACAGTCACACTCACAGATACACACACCTAGACAGACACCCCCCCACACACACACACACACACACAGTCACACTCACAGATACACACACTTGTCTAGCAGTGCCGCTTGTGTGAAATGGCCCTTGTGCGTCAGGGTTAAGCGAGACTGTGCTCTGGTGCCGTTTGTAATGCGACACTGCTATTATCAAGCAGGGGGGTAAGAGCAGCGAGGTGTGTTACTGTGGTGGGGGGGCCGGGGCGGGGGTGGGGGAGGCTGTCCTCCTGAGAATGCAGTGACAGCACAGGTCATACGAGCTCGTCCTGGCAGATGAGAAGGTGGTGACAGGAGCTGCCTCAGTGTCCGTGAAACCTGACACCCTGTGAAACTCCTCACAGGAGTTCCCGTCTCTCTGCCCTTTCATTACATTTAAGTAACAAGCGGAAACGAGACCCGTAAGATGCCTTCTTTGCAGTGCCTCTGAGGAGGCCAGACCTGCGGGGGGCGCTGAAGGCCCGCATGCGTACAGATACGCTCACGCGGCATGAAAGACCCTCCAATTGCAAAACGCCGGCCAGTCCCCCTGGGACCTTACCACTGGCCAATCAGCACCCTCCAATTGCAGAGCACCGGCCAGTCCCCCTGGGACCTTACCACTGGCCAATCAGCACCCTCCAATCAGCACACGGGGGCAGGTGTCACAGACGGGGCCCCAGGGATGCCCTCCAAATGCTGGGGGCCATTTCTCTGCAGGGCCTTTTGTCACAGGGTGTGGAGACTAACAAACAAAAGCCATCTGAGGCTCTAACAGCAACACTGCAGTGAGACCCCCCCGCAGATAGGACTATGAAAAGAGCAAAAAAGACTGAAATATACTTTGGAGGATGGTCTTTTTCAATCATTTAAACATGCATTTAAGTCTTTATGTTTGGTGTGTTTTTTTACCTGTGGGGAGGCAGAGCAGGCCCCACTAGGAGGGGGCAGGCTGGCTTACTGCATCTAATCTCTTCCCCACCAGCAAGGGGCAGGCTGGTTCATTGTAGCCAATTTCATCCCCACCAGGAGGGGGCAGGCTGGCTCACTGTAGCTGATCTCATGCCCAGCAGGAGGGGGCAGGCTGGCTCACTGCAGTTGATCTCGTCCCCTCCAGGTGGAGGCAGGCTGGCTCACTGCAGCTGATCTCAGCCCCACCAGGAGAGGGCAGGCTGGCTCACTGCAGTTGATCTCGTCCCCTCCAGGTGGAGGCAGGCTGGCTCACTGCAGCTGATCTCAGCCCCACCAGGAGAGGGCAGGCTGGCTCACTGCAGCTGATCTCGCCCCCAACTGGAGGGGGCAAGCTGGCTCACTGTAGATGATCTCATTCCCAGCAGAAGAGGGCAGGCTGGCTCACTGTAGTTGATCTCATCCCCACCAGAAGGGGGCAGACTGGCTCACTGCAGATGATCTCCTCCCTGTTCTGTGGGCAAGTTTACTCCTCACAAAGGCGGCAACCCACTGCGCATGTGGCAGTGGATGGCCCAGCTTCTGCTGTAATCACACAGCTCATTCTGTACCACAAATGGCGGTCAGACTGCTGGCCTTTTAATATAAAGAGATCATATAACTAAAGTACCCCACATGTTTATTTTGAAAGTGTGTTTGACTGAGAAAAAAAAGACGTTTCACGGCTAGACACCTTCACCTTGGTTTTTCTAAGTCCTCAGTGTGGCCTCCTCTTTAATTATGCCGATCCACACTTGGGAAGCGATCTCACGTGGATGGAATGCGGCAGGCCAGTGTGTTTGTGCGTGCATGTGTAACTAAAACAAGGTGTTCATTTTCTGCACTCCAGTTTTTAATTGCATTACCGTGATTCACCTGTGGCATCAGGTTAGCACTCATTAGGGAAGCCACCTCACTTCCTGTCTGCGGGTTCCTGTCATTTCCTTTCTGTGGGTGCCAGCTCTCAGCCTGGCAGGGCTGCTGTGGGATACATGGCCAGTCACTTGGCAGACCCCACGGGTTCCAGGTCAGGTGGTGATGCCTGTGTTACTGGGTTCCCTCCTTCCCTGCCTCGCTTTGCTCCCTCCTTTAGACACTGAGATGGACACTGAGATGAGCTCGGCACTGACGCCTGTGTTACTGGGTTCC
>JAAGVU020000089.1:624921-639714 GCA_011763525.2 Mormyrus iriodes | reverse complement strand
GCGCAGTAGCAGCAGGCCACACTGGTGGAGAGCGTGCAGATCCCACTCGTGCAGAGCGCAGTAGCAGCAGGCCACACCGGCGGAGAGCGTGCGGACCCCACGCGTGCAGAGTGTGGCAGAAGCAGGCCACGCCAGCGGAGAGCGTGCAGATCCCACGCGTGCAGATCGTGGCAGCAACAGGCCACACCGGCAGACAGTGTGCAGATCCCATGCATGCAGAGCGCGGTAGCAGCAGGCCACACAGGCGGAGAGCGTGCAGATCCCATGCGTGCAGAGTGCAGTAGCAGCAGTCCGCGCTGGCCTCCCAGCTCCTGTGCCACCTGCTACACCTGTTATGTATGGATGGTATGTGTAAGTTTGGACACACCTACCCACAGAAAGGTTTATTTGTGCTATTCTCTACAATTTAGAACAGTGGAATTCTACACCAAAAAATTCTAACCAAAAAAGTGTTAAAGAAAAGAAATTAATTTGTTGGGGGGGGGGCAGCTCTGTGGGCTGGGACACAGAAGGCTGCTGGTTCAAATCCCTGGGCCGGCAGAGTGATCCCATCATTGGGCCTTTGAGCAAGGCCCTTAACCCCAATTGCTCCTGGTACTGGCTGACCCTGCTGTCTCCTCTAAGCCAGTTTCATGGTGGCCTCCTGGGATGCTTTTCCAGCCGTCCTGAAGGAGCTCCCACATATGCTGAGCTCTCATTGGCTGCTTTTCCTTCACTGGTCAAACTCTAACAAAACCAGTTCTATCTCACACTCTCCTTTGTCGGTCGCTTGGCGTGTTGAAATTTTTGACTGGTACTGTGTGTGTGTTTGTGTGTGTCTGTGTGTGTGTGTATATATTCACCCAAAAGCAGCTTAAAGGCTTTATTCATTTATAAAACGAGGAAATTCCTCTGAAGCTAAGTACTGCCCTAGGGTATCTGCAGGACTTTGGTGTGAGGCTCTCCTGGGCTTAAACTTGCAACCGTTGGAGTATATTTTGACTTTCTAGTTAAGTTTTTACGTTTGGGGCAAATAACGTCAGGCCTTCTCAGTGAGTGCCCATAAAAGGCGGCTTCTCAGGTGGAACAGCTGCTGCCCTGATGACAGAAACACCACAGTGACTCTGGTGAACAGAGGTGGTGCGCGTGCAATTGTTTCATGGCCTCACCAGTAAGCAGTGCCGCACTGGAACTGTGAATTCCAGATGTGAATCCCGCGTAGTGATGTAATATTTGGTTGTAATTCATTCATCTTTTATCTTCACTTACTGCTGTTTTAAAAGTTTAAAATAATGGTGTCCTGGAAAAATCCGGTGGCCTGTAGAGACATCAGCCTATAGCTCCGCCCACAGTCCATCCGATCTAACGGTCACGCAATCAAGCACCATAAATAATCCATATGACGCTCGCCCTTTTATTTTTAACCTTTGTACCTCTATTCCAACATGCACAAATGTGAACTTTAAATAATCAAAGACTAATTAAAGGAAGGTCGTCAGCCTCGCACAGGCAGGGCGGCCCAGCAGCATTTCATACATTCTCAGAGTCTCTGTGCCCCATGCACTGTATTCTTAACATATTCACAATGGCATGAGCGTCATCATAAACGTCACGTGCTGCTTGTGCATGTATCATGTGACATGCTGCGAATGGCCTTGTGACAGTCTTTTGCTTTCAGAGGGAATTATAGTCCTGTTCCCATTAGTTGGGTTTGACTATTTGGGAAAACGATGTGAAATGAGCGACGTTAGAGCACCACTAGCTAAGCATCAAAGCCCACTGCCTTTAGCATTACAAATGGAAGGGTGCTGGTGGGGGTCGGGGGGGTTCAGTAAGAAATTCACAATAATTAGCTGTGATTAAGGCTGAGGGTGATTGTGGCTTAGTACTGTGTTTATCCATGCTAAATAAATACATCTAACACATTGTATAACAATCCATACTGTATTTTTAACAAATTTCACATATATACATACCTGCACACTCTACAGTTAATGTTCTGGAATAATAAGAAAAATAGACGAGATTAAAATGAAGTTCACAAATGAGTCATATTAAAATTCAGAGAAATGTCCAAAGCGGTATGATTATTAGATAATTGTGTTTCCTGCCTCGGGGCACAAAAATAAGTCATTTATTATATGAACTTAGATAGCAAGGTACATTTATTAGCTAACCCTAACCTGACATTTTGTGGTGATTCAATATTAGAAAAGCATAATTCTAATTTCCACGCAGCCGCGAACAGAACAGAGAGGCGAGTTTGCCGCCCTCTCATATGTAAACGTACACTCTGGTTCTCGTGTGCCCTTCCTCTCTTCCTCCTGATCTCACTCGCTGTCTAACAGAAAAGCGCGGGATGGGCTACAGTGAACCAGAACCATACAATGGGACCGTAGCTAATTGAAGACATATTAACCCTCCAATAAAAGCCAGGAGTGCCTGTACCCGATGCTCCTTTCTCCCTGTAATCAGCACCTCGCCCTGCCCCTGCGCAGAACATCATCGCCCAGAAAGCCCAGGCTTTCACGATTTCCTTGCTCTGTTGCTACTATTTCCTTGCTCTGTTGCTAGACAGTCAGTTGTGAGGCTCGAACCGTTTTATTACTGTCCAAGTGGCGTATTGTAGAGACGGCAGCCTGTCATAAAAATGGGACGGCCAGCTCCGTTATGTTCTCTTATGTTTATTGCCTGCGTTCCCTTTCCGTTCTGGCCTGGGATCATCTTCCCGGGTGCTGTCAGTTTGTATTTGATGCTCTCGGCTCCCAGATTCTCCGACGAACCTGTCACTGGAGCTCAGACCCAACTCGCTTACCAGCCAACACCCCTGACTGACTGGCTATTAATAGAATACTGATGTAGCACAAATGTTGGAAATTATTTGTGAATCTTTGGACCAATGTGTGGATACAGAAATTATTATGATTCATTTATCTTGTTAACGCTGTTCTGAAGTGCTGCAGAAATGTATGAGAAATAGTGTGCATACAAACTGCTTCTCAGAGGTTTACAAAGTGCGATACTGTCACAAGATGCGAGACGAAGGACTCGAAGGTGGGCTTTTGCCGAACAAAAAGGGGTTTATCGAACCGACTGGCAGCCGGTAAACAAATGAGACTGCGAGGGGCCGGACCAAGAAGGCGGGTGCGGGGAAGGCCATGGGCGGGCGGGCAGGAGGAGCGACGCCAATGGCCAGACTGGGGCTGACGAGACAAACAGGTACTTACATACAAAGGCTAACGAGGGGCAACAAGCAACAGGTGTAGTTCATCAGGGTCCCGTCAGGGAGGAGATGGGCGGGCCAGGCGGACACGACGGGCAGGACCTTACAGATGCACTGGAATAAACTCCAGCAATGTGCTGTGTAATAGCACCGGTCCTGACTTGGACCATTGATGGCACGAGACATCATGTCTTCATGGCCCATATTTAATTGCTGAAATGCACAAATATAGCCGATAATTATAAAACATACATACACAAAAATACTTTATTTTGGAAGAATTAATGTCATTTGCATTCCATTTACTGCGGATAATATTTCTGTTACAGGCAGATGGCAATTATTTCAGTGTTATGATAAAAATAGCAAAAATATATTCAATTAATTTATTTTGAGATTATTCTACATTGTTTTCTAATCCACGTTAAATATGAAAAGAATCACGTGTAGCGAATCTGTTCTTTAGTGTAAGTATTCTGTAAGAGCTCAGCTCTCTCCTGTATAAATGTAAAATACATTTAAACCCATTGTAGACATGAAGTTGCTCCAAGAGGCACTTGGGTGTCGAGTAAATGCGTCACTCTTAGCGACGTGGGAAACGCTCTTAGTGACAGCAGCTCAGGCTCTTTCCAATAATTGATTCTGTTCTTTAATTAAGCAGCATTGCGGAGTGACATAGGTCATTACTTTGCTCATTAGCTAATTATCAAAGAAATAGTTCAAGTCAATAAAACTGAAGGCAGTAAATTCAGATACTAATTAGCGGATTGCCTATGCGACATCTTTAAAGAGGGATTAGCTCCTTAAAGATCTCGATATAAGTGAGACGTGTACCAGCAAGCAGAGAGACACCGTGAAGGCTGATCACTGGTGAGTCTGCAGGAACCCATTCATTCATTTGCTAGTAAAATGACTGCGGACAGTCAGTTATATGACAGAGAAAACTGAATGACAGAGGTCCCCGCGTGCCAGGCTTCTGCCAGCCTTAGCTTTCACGCCTCACACATTACAGGGTCTCTTCATCATACACTATACGACAGGCTTTTTTATAAATGTCCCAGATTCCGTATCAGCTGCACCCAGCATGCCCCACCCTGCCGTCTCCTTCCTGTGTGTTTTCCTCTCAATACTTTGCTGATGACGATTCAAATTTGGAGCGGGACCCTCTGGCCGATGGTGAAGCTGCTGGCCCCGGTCGCTCGCAGACGGCTCGCCCCCTCGAGTTTACCACAGCGAGGAGAGTCCCCAGCTGCCCGTGCTCGCCTTTGTGATTTACAGGGTGACACCGCGCCACAAAGGCATCACCATGCCGTAACACTCGTGACAGCGGCCCCCCTTTTCACATGCAAACCGTCCGATGAGATAATAAACAGCTGACACGGGCTGGGCCTGAATAATTTATTCATGTGGGCCCCCGCCCGCAAACGAGCAGCGAGGAGCTCAGCTGTGTCAGCTGGGCGTGTCCTCGCTTTCCTGCTCCATCGGCTCTGGTAGCCACGCTGTCTGAGGCCCCCCCCCCGAGAGATGCTGACAGCCGGCCGCCCCCGTTTACCTTCACGCTCCCGTCGCATCATCTGCTTAATCATGCGGCTAATCGACAACACCGCCCCCCCCCTCCGCTGCTACGCCGGACAATAGCGGCTCATTCATATGTAACACAATGGAGTGTGCATTTGGGGGGGGCTGATATTGTGCCCGCTTGTCAGGGGTGTCCTCGGAGACCGGGCATCCCCCCCATGGAAGCATATGCCTGCATTTCTGGTGTTAAGCAGACCAGTGCAGCTGGCCCTGTGGGACGTATCAAAGCGTTAATTCACATGATTAATTCAAAAGGTTAATGCAGCATTCACTGGTTTCCAGTATAAAGCTACCAGTATAAATATGTATCCCAGCGAAGAAAGAGCGATGAATTTTCTTACTGTCGAACGTTAAGCCAGCATTTCACGTTACTGTGAATTAAAGTAAGGATCTGTCTGATTTGATGCGCACATCCCCCGACACCTAGCAGAGGTTAGGCGGCCTAACCAACGTTTTCACGTCATTCCAACAGAAGTTGGCAATGCGTGTAACAAAAGTACTAGGCTAAAAGGCTAAAAGAGTACAGTTAGAGTGACGTGCACCACGAGACGCTAACAGTCAGAACTTGTAGCCTGACTTGGGGTTTTTAACCCGATGTTTATTTCCCCCAGGGGCAGGGGGGGGAATCACTCTGTGGAGTATCTGTGTGGATCACCCCACTCAATATGAACCTTAAATTTAGCCCTCCAGATTCTTTAGGTAAAAGTTAAGCAAAAATAATTAACTTGAATAAATAAAATAGACAGGAATGTTACACATGTTAATGTTGTTTTTGACTTATCCTTCCCTGCATCAGCTTGCTTTCGTTCCCTGGCCCGGGTCAGTGCCGCGCTTTGCTCTTTTCTCACAGCTCTCCCTGTCGTACATCCTGTGTATCCATGTGCTGATCCTGCCGATTTCGGCTGGGAGACGAGCCCACCGTGGGGTCTCGGGGTAAGCGCAGGTCGAGATGGACACTTCCTGCTGCTGGGAGAGTCATTAATCTGAATTAGAATGCTTTGGGAACAAAGGTGGCCAAACAGGAGAATGGCCACAGGGGAAGGAGGCCACAGGGGAAGGAGGCCGGGTGATGGCTGCACTTCAGGCTGAGGCAGAGATAATCTGTTTAGTGTCTGATGGTATCAGCTGGCCCCGCCCCCCCCATAGCTACAAAGACAAACCCAACTTTAATAGCAACGGGGGAAGCAGGTAATCATGAGCTCAGCCCAATATCACTGCGATTCGGTGACATTAGTGATCCACTCGGCACGTTTGGGGCCAGTCTGCGAGTGCCGCGTGCTTCCTGAAGCCGGGACAGGGCAGGAGCAGAGTCCCATCGCTGTAGATTTGCTTGTTTGAGTGGCAGGTTGTGTTGAACAAGGACATGGCTGCCGGTTTAAGTTCAATAGGGGCTATTTTTGTTTCGATCTTCTGAAAGGTATTTAACGTGAATCCCTTCAGCTGTATAAGTGCAAACAAAAGCCTGGTAGGTAAAGGCATCGGTTAAAGGCTGCAGTGATGAGAGCCTGTCTGTCTCCATTGTTTTTTGTATAGCTTGTATATTACACTAGACACTATTTTATTTTACGGAAATACATGTAGATCTTCCCTATAAGTGAGATGTAATGAGATCTAACAAGAAACCTACAAAGAAACAAGCAACTACTGGATAAAAGTGAAATAAAAATCAGCTTTTTATACATTTCAATTACATTCTTCTGGGGAAAAAACATTTTAGCTGAAGCTGTGCATATTTATCCATCTCTGTTCAGGCATTTCACTTTTCACCCATACTTAAGTCTGATTCTTTTAAGGCAATAACAGCCATTCTCTTCTAACATTTCTTTTATTGCTGAAGGAGGCCTTACAGCACATCCTGAAAAGGGCCTTTGAAAGCAGCCGGGGCCAGCAGGGCTGTGAGCAGAGCTTTTTCATTCTGTTTTTAAAATCCCACAAAAGCCACCCTTTGTTTTGCCACTTTATAAGTTGTGATCTCTGGCTTAGGACAAGTCAAGGGGCTGGGACGATTTGAAGGAGCCCCGTGTACAAAGGGCCCGTTTGTCCTCGGTGCCAATAAGCCTCCCATTCTCTGGAGGGCGAGAAGTGGAGGTCAGTCCCAGGCAGCATCTCATGAGAACTTAATGAAAGTTTTATAACTCTTGATATGTTTATGACCCCCCCCGCCCACTGGCTCTGCCTCGCCAATTAACACTGATTACAGGCAGCAGCTGGACGGCGACCTGCCTCGCTGCCGGGGCACTGCCCCCAGAGAGGTGACTGCGCCCGTCGCATGTACTGCACGCTAACGTGGCAGGCACCGGCCTGCACGTCTCCGGCTGTCATTACACCCAAAGCACAGCACATCGGCGACACATGCAAATACCTGTATTTTTATTTGCTCGTTTCCCCGTGGGCGTGAAGCTTTTTGAGAAAGGTGGCCTTTGCAATGGGTTTGGGCGGCATTTTCCACAAGCATTTGTTTAGGTGACCTTTGTGCTTCACAGAGGCTGCAGAATGACATGCAGATAGGGGAGCTGAGGATCTCTCTGCCTGCTGTAAGCCCTGTCACACCGCCCATCCCAGCACATCAGAAAGCCACAGGGACAAATGGGAGTGTATATTGCCTCAGGCCGTCTCTTTTCATGGTTACGATGGGAAAGAATTGCTGTCCGCAAATTACGATGCAGCCCCGGCCATAATAGGATTTATAAACATGACTAAATGCTATTTGTTGGAATGTATTTCAGAAAAAGACAATCATTTACACCTTCGGAGCAGCACTGAGAATAAGTATGTTTGTATGCAAATCTGCAGCACACTTTATCCACACCTCTCCCAGTTCATGGGAGCCCCTTTGATTTATGGAGCTGTATGTGAATAACTGCAGGGAAGAAGGAAGAAGTGGAATATTTTAAATCTGCAGAAAGATCTCCTGGGGACTTTTATTAGGGTAAAATGAGTTTGGTGTTCAAGCACAAGCCGTTTGACACGTCCAGTTTTATTATAACACGTGTTCAGTAAAAGTCCAGTGTCTCACATTTTTACGACACACACACACTAAAATATGCAGTCCACCAAAACTGAGCAAATGCAGCGTTTTTAAAATATCCTTAATGTCTGAAGTTTCGATTAATGGTACCTGAATGCTAGCAGTAAGCAAGCAATTACCCTGAATCCTTAATTCGTCTCCTCTCATGTAATGATGCATGAAACTGTTTTGTCAATTTCCACCTTTCAGATTTTCTTCCTGTTGAGCTTGGACTGGCTGCCGCTCTATGTATGTGCCATACTGGAATCACACTCAATGGCCACTTCAGTAGGTTCACGTGCTCGTTAAGACAAACAGCCGGTCATACGGTGTGTGATCTGTGACGTGGTGTGATTGTCGGTGCCCAACATGGTGCTTTTTCAGCATCTTAAAAACAACCAGCCTATTGGGATGTTCATAACATTTTTACATTTAATTAAGCAGGTATAGAAAATGAATGAATGAATGAATAAATATACTTTTTTGAGTCCTATAAACAAGCACATGGATGCTTGTTACAAAGTAGGGGACCATAACACCTCTGTGGGTCATTTTAAAGGCTCTGTTCTCACTGTCCTGTCTCAGTACACCGGGAGCACTTTTTGTGATGGCTGTCTGAGGCAGTTACCATGCTCAGCAGACGCCGTCCCAGGGCCACACAGGTCTCGGGGATCGGCCACGGACGGCTCTTATGGGGTGACCAGCCCCCTGCTCCCGGGGATGGAGGGGAACCAACGGGACCTTCAGCAGAACTAGATCAGAATACTTCCAATCTGCAGAGTGTTAAAGCGAAGGCTTCAAGTGAACTGCAGGAGTGTCTGTGCTCTCTGAAGAAGTTTGAGCTATTTTAGGATATTATTTGATAATTAAAAATTAGCAGTACTAGATTCAGAGCGTAATTTTAGTCTTGTTATTTACAGGGAATATTACTCATGACAATGTGAAGAATGATTTGCAGTGTGTGTATGTATGTATGTGTGTGTGTGTGTGTGCACGTGTGTGTGTGCATGTGTGTGTGTGTGTGCGTGTGTGTGTGTCTCTGTGTGTGTGTGTGCGTGTGTGTGTGTGTGCACGTGTGTGTGCGTGTGTACGTATGTATGTGTGTGTACGTGTGTGTGTGTGCACGTGTGTGTGTGTGTGTGTCTGTGTGCACGTGTGTGCGTGCGTGTGTGTGCACGTGTGTGTGTGTACGTATGTATGTGCACGTGTGTGTGTGCACGTGTGTGTGTCTGTGTCTGTCTATGTGCATGTGTGTGCGTGTGTGTACGTATGTATGTGTGTGTACGTGTGTGTGTGCACGTGTGTGTGTGTGTGCACGTGTGTGTGTGTGTGCACGTGTGTGTGTCTGTGTGTGTGCACGTGTGTGTGTGTGCACGTGTGTGTGTGTGTGTCTGTCTGTGTGCACGTGTGTGCGTGCGTGTGTGTGCACGTGTGTGTGTGCGTGTGTGTACGTATGTATGTGTGTGTATGTGTGTGTGTGCACGTGTGTGTGTCTGTGTCTGTCTATGTGCACGTGTGTGTGTGTCTGTGTCTGTATGCCAGCTTAGTAGCAGTATAAATGTATGGGGGCCTGACACAGTACACAGGCTGAAATGCCGCTCTAACTAGTCGCATTTTCTGAACCTCTTCAGAAAGAAACATCTACATCTGAGATTTGAGATGAGCTGTATTCCGCTGCAATGCACTTCGGCCGTCTGGGGTTTCCCCTTCCTGACCCCTGCTGCTGGTTTTACTTCTTCACCCTTTGGAGGATCAGTGCCAGCTAGTGATGTTTGACGTTCTTGGATTTTCCAGATGACGAGACGCATTCCCAGGAGATCCATCCTCTCGCCGCTAACAAACCAGTAGCGCAGCGCACAATTAACACAGAGAGGAAGCAGACTGAAGCCAGTCAGCGTGAACCAAATGGACGGAGCAGTCTGAAGGAATAGCATGAGGACATTAACATGGATGAAAAACTGCTCCCCTGCTACATTATTCCCCGAGACGGAACTATGGACAGGTTACCTTTATAAGAACATTACTCTTGACTGGTTCTTGGCAGTGTTTCATTACAGCCCAGCCTACAATGACATGTTTTCTGCAAAATGTCAGCTTATGGAAATGAGAGCCAGCTTGTATTTGCATGTCATGTTTACGGAAAAGCGTAACTTTCTTCATCGCTGTTGTGGTACGCCCTCGTTTAGTCTGTCAGGGGTGTGTCATTCAGCATGTATGCAAATGTAGACTCAGTCTTTCTTACTGAAGGAAAGCTCTATAACAATATGTAGTATGTATGTATGTGTGTATGTATGTATGTATGTATGTGTGTGTATGTATGTATGTGTGTATGTATGTATGTGTGCATGTATGTATGTATGTGTGTATGCATGTATGTATGTATGTATGCATGTATGTATGTATGTGTATATGTGTGTATGTATGTATGTGTGTATGTATGTGTGTATGTATGTATGTGTGTATGTATGTATGTATGTATGTATGTGTGTGTGTATGTGTGTGTATGTATGTATGTGTGTGTGTATGTGTGTGTATGTATGTATGTGTGTGTGTATGTATGTATGTATGTATGAATAGTAGTAATAATAATAATTCTTATGTTTCAGTAAAGCAGATATAGGATGCAGATAAACACTAAAGTGGCACACAGCATTTAAAAATTCAAAAGGATCTACTTGTTATTAAAGTTATTGGATTTACGGGATGAGCTTTATAAAACGCCACAGAAATCGCACTTACCGTCATCCTTAAATAACTCAGCATTCCTCTGGAAAAAAAAGTTTAGGATCTCACATGCAGACTTTACACACCTTTACATTGTCCTCTTTTCGTATGATGAAAGCTCACAAAATGCATGCAATAATATATAAAATTCAATTAACGAGGTGTTGATGTTGATGGTGTGTTTCGGGATGTCGCCAAATATGCCTCTAAATGAATAATAATTCCACATTTACAAAATTACAGTATTGGAAAAAAATCCTTTAAATCAAATTATCATGTGGGGCATAATCATAACATTATTGGAAACTCAATTATGGAGGCAACCTGTGTCTGGGAATTAGCAGGACATAGCAGAGGCCTCAATTCATCAAATATATATTATCCCAATATTACATGTTCGCCGCTCTGTCCAGGGACAGCAGTCCTCTGTCACCACGATATATTCAATGACTCTGTATTATTCATGAAAAACACTGTGATATATTATACATACACAGCTGATTCGGCTACGCTAGCCTCAGGCTTCAAAGTGCAGGCGAAGAATTAATTGCATTAGATACCCCTGCATGATAATTGTGTAAGATTCTTTGAAAGATCTATATAAATGCATATATATGCGTGTGTGTGTTTCTGTGATTATTATTACTGTGGTTGTTGCTACTGTCATTCTGTCATCATGATCTCACTCTTCCTAGGAAATGAACTGCACAGACGTAAAGTGCACCATGTGTGTGTGCAATAGGCTGATCGTGCCTGTGGATGCCTCCTGGAATGTCGGTGTTTATGAAGTGGTAGGGCACATGAGGTTCCCCGGTGGAGGAGTGAGACAGTGCGGCCCATAGAGCATGCCCCTCCTTCACCTCTGATACACGTTACGCGCTTACACTTCAGGCTGGCCTTCTGTGTGTGCTTCAGATCCACTGAGGCTGAGGGATTCCACCCACCACATCTGCTATACAATTACTGAGTCAAAACCAAGACAGAATACGGAATAGGCCTGCACCCTGCCCAGAGATCAGCTCTACCTGTGCAACGACCTGCGTGCGCATGCTCTTTGACTGCCTGCATCCTGCCCTGGGATCAGCTCTACCTGTGCAACGACCTGCGTGCGCATGCTCTTTGACTGCCCGCATCCTGCCCTGGGATCAGCTCTACCTGTGCAACGACCCGCGTGCGCATGCTCTTTGACTGCTTGCATCCTGCCCTGGGATCAGCTTTACCTGTGCAGCGACCTGTGTGCGCATGCTCTTTGACATGGGTACAGCCCATGCAAGATGGCAGGCTGTCGCAGGACACACACTACATCATCATGCATTATGGGAAATTTAGTAGAGGCAACCACTCAGGACAGCTGCAGAACACAGGGAGAGTGCACACAGTGCTGACACAGTGACGGTGGGACGCAGCTCTGTAGGTGTGAGAAAGCAGAATTAAAGCATTGAACCACCACATCCCATATCTTTTAACGAAAAGGTCCAGAAAGAAAATGGAATGCAGGACTGTCACGGTCACTGGCACACATCTGGTGTGCATTTCTGGAGGTGCTCTGGCATCCACTGCGAACAATGAAAAAAGGAAGAAAAACAGACAAAAACAGGAAGCTGTCGGGGAAAATGTTACAGTTCCAAAGTGTTTCATTCATATAAGAAATGAGGTACAGCAAGTAGAACATTTTTATGTGCAACATACATCAGATCAGCTGGAGATTCATCCAAGCAGTGAAAGAACAACAGTGACAAAGAGTGCTCATGCAGCAACTTATAATGCTGTGTCTGAAAGATCTCTGTGCTTTAAAAGCTCTCTGTGCCCTAAAAGCTCTCTGTGCTCTAAAAGCTGTCTGTGCTCTAAAAGCCCTCTGTGCTCTGAAAGGTCTCTGTGCTCTGAAAGCTGTCTGTGCTCTGAAAGGTCTCTGTGCTCTAAAAGCTGTCTGTGCCCTAAAAGCTCTCTGTGCTCACAAAGCTCTCTGTGCTCTGAAAGCCGTCTGTGCTATAAAAGCTGTCTGTGCTCTAAAAGCCCTCTGTGCCCTAAAAGCTCTCTGTGCTCTGGAAGGTCTTTGTGCTCTAAAAGCTGTCTGTGCTCTGAAAGATCTCTGTGCTCTAAAAGCTGTCTGTGCCCTAAAAGCTCTCTGTGCTCACAGAGCTCTCTGTGCTCTGAAAGCCGTCTGTGCAATAAAAGCTATCTGTGCTCTAAAAGCCCTCTGTGCTCTAAAAGCTCTCTGTGCTCACAAAGCTCTCTGTGCTCTAAAAGCTGTCTGTGCTCTGAAAGATCTCTGTGCTCTGAAAGATCTCTGTGCTCTAAAAACCCCCTGTGCTCTGGAAGATCTCTGTGCTCTGAAAGATCTCTGTGCTCTAAAAGCTGTCTGTGCTCTGAAAGATCTCTGTGCTCTGAAAGATCTCTGTGCTCTAAAAGCCCTCTGTGCTCTAAAAGCCCTCTGTGCTCTGAAAGCTGTCTGTGCTCTAATAGCTCTCTGTGCTCTAAAGCTCTCTGTGCTCTAAAGCTCTCTGTGCTCCAGAATCTGTCTGTGCTCTAAAACACGCTGGGCTGTCAAGCAGTCTTTGCTCCAAAACCTGTCTCTGCTCTGGAAGCTGTACACTGAAGGCTGTCTGTGCTCTGGAAGTGACTGTCTGTCTGACCCCGCCCTCTGTGACCTTTCCCCATTTGGCCAGCAGGCACTGCTAGTCATTCCACCTTTTCCCCTCTCTGTTGTATAGTCCTTCAACCTTTGTGTGTTTCATTTGCACCCTGTACCACGGCATAGCTCAGAAGGCTGAGTCTGTGATTTAGAGACGAAGAAGCTGCTGGTTGTGAGTTTGAAGCCGGCTTGTTTGTTTAATTATTGGATTTTTTCCCCAGTGTTTGTTATTTTCTGTCTTAATTTTCCTGCCCTACCTTTGCCTTCCTTGTGTTCTGTTCTAACTTTATTTTGTAATTTTTGATTCTGTAACTAGCTTTGATTTGTACTCCTAGTGCCAAATTGTCTCCTAATTTGATGTCTCTTTAGCCTCCTAGTTCTGTGTTCATCTTTGTTAATTAGTTGCACCTGTTTCTAGCTACCCTGTGTTCTTTTTGATTGGTTGTCTTGGTAATGTCTCACTCCTGCTCCCTCGTTAGCTTGATTTGGTTTGTGTATTTAAGCTCCTGCCTATGTTCATTTTCCTTACTGAGTCATTGATTGTGTTTGGTTTTCTAGGTGTGTTATGGCATTGCATGGGTGTTCCTTTGGTCCTGTGCTGTCTCCTGCTCCCTCTGTCACCCTCTTCACTTGTATTATTTTATGGTTCTTGTTATCCCTGTTTTGTCTTTTGACCCCTTGTGGTCCTTTAATTTTGTTTTTTTTCTTTTTTTGGTCCCTGATGTATTTTGCTTGTAAAATAGACCCTTGTTGTCTTGGAACCGCTAGGTAGATCACCTTTTTCCCGCCTGCACAATGCCAGGCTATAACAGAAAGATGTCTGTGGCTGGGAGGCTGTCTGTACTTGCCCGCTTCCAAAGGTGGGCAGGTGAAATGGGTTCAATGAGGTCAGACCAACATCACAGTAACATAAACACATAACTCTGGTTATAGAATAAAAATGAATGTTCAAAGTAACATGACACATCTTTGCCTGTTTGTAAAGTTGTGTTCTTAAGCATTGCATCTTCAGAACACATGAGAAATAGAATGTGCAATTTTTGCACAATTTTTTGGGATAACCTTTAGGTCAGTTCAAATCAAGGTGTGAGGACTCTTCAGCTAATCAGTCCTAATTAGTAACCTAATTACACAAGACTGCCTACACCTGATTTAGACTAAGCTCACAGCAGAGTGTTTGGCTTTTAAGTCCTAGTCAATTGTTTGTAGACTAATTCCATCAAGCCCATGTAGGGCTCCATCCATGCTCTAAGAGCGAGCCTCACTCTGTTGGGAGAGGGGGTGAAAACTGTAAGAAAGATCAATGCTCTTTCTGTTAAAATTCTCAGACCCCAAAAGTATGGTGGCATGATGGCTGTGAGCAGCATTCTTACCTCACAGTGTCCACGCAGCACCATCTCGATGCTCCTGGGCAGTATGATGGCTCAGTGGGTGGCATTCTTACCTCGCGGTGTCCATGCAGCACCATCTTGATACTCAGGCCGGCACGGTGGCCCAGTGAGCAGCACTCATACCTCACAGAATCCACGCAGCACCATCTTGATACTCGGGGCAGCCCAGTGAGCAGCACTCTTACCTCACAGAATCCACGCAGCACCATCTTGATACTCGGGGCAGCCCAGTGAGCAGCACTCTTACCTCACAGAATCC
>JAAGVU020000089.1:572408-586679 GCA_011763525.2 Mormyrus iriodes | reverse complement strand
TAATGGGATTGGTGAGGAGTTTGGGCCTACTCCATGTGGGTAATACGATTGGCGGGGAGACCTGGCCTACACCATGTTGGTACAGCGATTAGTGGGGAGGCTGGGCCTACACCATATGGGTAATGCGATTGCCGAGAAGGCTGGGCTGGGCCAACATCATGTGGGTTATCCAATCCACCCATCCATCCATCTATCCATCCATCCACCCACTCACCCAGGGATCCTGGAGCAGTTCCCAGTAAGCCCAGGACATGCGTGTCAGAACTCACATAAAGGGAAAAAAAATCATTCAGCAATGAGCAAAAATGGGCCAAGTCACTCAGTCACTTGACCTCTGACCTTTCTGCTAACCTCCGGTAGGCGGGACACCTTCCTCATCACGATTCCAGGAAAGGGCAAGTGGGGCACGGGACCCATCAGACACCATCACCCTAACCCTAACCTCCACCCTCACCCTAACCCCCTCCCTCAACCAACCTCCCCGTGATGTGGCAGTATATAGGCAGACAGCCATCAGGGTTAACAGGATACCAGGCTCAGCTAAAAAAAAACAAATGCACATGCAAATAAAGGGATGACGGGGGAAGGGGGACTAAGCAGTGTGACTGAAGGGCTCCCCCGGCGAGAAGCCGATGGTGCTCTGTAAGACGTGTTATCATGCACTGGCGACGGCACAGCGGCGCGCGGAGGGGAGCCGCCAAAACGGAACTGCGAAATGGATTTCGACCGTTTGAAGCCTGAAAATAGGTCACTGCCTTGGCGCTGACATCTCCGTGTGCAGCGCGACTGGCGTTAACATGGCTTAGCGCTCTGCCTGCTTCCCGCTCGCAGAGCAGCACGATGTCGCGCAGCGATACGTCCTCAAACAGAACGATCGAACGAAAATGCCGGGAATATCCCAGTGCGGTAATGCCGGATGGAAAAAGCAAAGAGCCCTTTTCCCGTCTTCACTGCTTTGGTCTCGGTATAAAATCCATCAGTTCTGCTGGGTAGCCGTTCAGATGCCCGACCGGAGGACAGGCAATGGGATCCACCTGACGGCACCCAAAGCACGGTGATTACAAGCATGACACTCATGAATCAGACACTGTAACTGACCTCACAGGATTATGGGATGTAAGGAAACCACAAGTTACAAAATTCTTCTTAACACTGACTTCATACACCGTCTGCTTATAACTGTTCATAATTATTTATTGCAGATTGTGAGTAAATGCCTCAGTGCATCAAAGCAAACTGTCGAACAGAGACATTTTAAATCAGAGTCAAATAGGAAACAGTTTGCCGGCAAAAAGACACGCGTGTGGACCACATGGAGCGGACATACATACATGCGTGTGCACCACATGAAGCAGACATACAGCGCTACAGATGCGCATGTGGAGCGAATGGAGGGGAAATATGGCCCAACAGACCCGCGTGTGGAGCGCATAGAGGGGACATATGGCCCTAAAGATGCGCTTGTGGAGCACATGGAGCAGACATACAGCCCTACAGGTGCGCATGTGGAGCGCATAGAGGGGACATACAGCCTTAAAGATGCGCATGTGGAGCGCATGGAGGGGACATACGGCCCTAAAAACCCACGTGTGGAACGCATGGAGCAGACATACAGCCCTACAGATGCGCATGTGGAGCGCATGGAGCAGACATACAGCCCTACAAACCCGCGTGTGGAGCGCATGGAGGGGACATACAGCCCTACAGACGTGCATGTGGAGCGCATGGAGGGGACATACGGCCCTACGGACGCGCATGTGAAGTGCATGGGGGGGACATACAGCCCTACAGACGTGCATGTGGAGTGCATGGAGGGGACATACAGCCCTACAGACGTGCATGTGTGGCGCGTATGGAGGGGACATATGGAACCTACGGACGCGCATGTGAAGTGCATGGGGGGACATACAGCCCTACAGACGTGCATGTGGAGCGCATGGAGGGGACATACGGCCCTACGGACGCGCATGTGGAGCACATGGAGGGGACATACAGCCCTACGGACGGGCGTGTGGAGCGCATGGAGCAGACATACAGCCCTACAGACGTGCATGTGGAGCACATGGAGGGGACATACAGCCCTATGGACGTGCGTGTAGAGCGCATGGAGGGGACATACAGCCCTACGGACGCACGTGTGGAGCACATGGAGCGGACAAACCCTACAGACACTCGCTTGTGGTTTTTTTCATGCTGAAGAAAGCAGGGAACCAAGAAGTCTGGGAAGACAGTTCAGCAGAAACACTATCGAGAGTGCCAGGCCGGCAAGCAGCTCTTCCTTTTGGAAATGCACAGTGCCGCAGATATAATTGATATGAGATTTAGGGGGAACATTTCAGTGTAATTAGAATTATGATGATTGAGCTAATTAGATCTAATTGTTATGTGAAAGTGAGTGTGATTAAACGGAGGTTTCCCCAAAACGGGGGAAATTATTTAGTTTGAGCAATGAGACCCTCTCGTCCTCAACAGTCCCACTGAAAGTGCAAACAAACAAACGCGTAACGAATAAGGCGTTAAATCAGCCATAATCAGCGATAAAACAAGCTAAAATCACAGAGGAATGTTGAATCACCTGAGGCCAAAACACTGGATTTAAGACAATCCTTCCAGTAGCTGGGCTCCAAATAAATAATGAATGGTGCTGCGAACAGTGTTCAGCAGGTCGGCATCAGCAAGCCGGCATCAGCAGGCCGGGATCAGCAGGCCAGCATCAACAGGCCGGCATCAGCCATGGCGGCGTGCCTCATCACGGCACGTGCATCTTCTCATCACAGAAGATGACGACTGAAGGAGAGGAGGCTGCTCTTTTCTGGCCAGATAATGTTTCTGGAGTGGACTTGGGCTCAATTTGTTACTTAATTAGTTAGTTAAAACACTAACTCCTTCACATTAGTGGGGATTAGGGGCAGCAGATCCCATAAACGTGAAAATTCCAAGTTACCAGTATCCAGTACTAAAGATACAGTATGCACTAAAGATAGAGTATGCACTAAAGATAGTATACACTAAAGATAGTACGCACTAAAAATACAGTATGCACTAAAGATAGTATGCACTAAAGATACAGTATGCACTAAAGATAGTATGCACTAAAGATACAGTATGCACTAAAGATATAGTATGCACTAAAGATACAGTATGCACTTACACTAACAATTATATACTACTAATATTTATATATTATATCATTCTATGTGATCCAGATCATTCTGTTTTTTTTTCTGACTTCTGTGGTCTTTCATCAATCTCCAAAAATATTCCCGTTTAACTGATCACTGCCAACTCGCGAGCACACGAAGCCGCCAATGTAAAGGGGATACAGGCTGTTTCGGTAAAAACTGTAACGTATTTGGGAGTCGTAAACAGCTGGATGAAGTGAAAATAACGTTTAATGAAGAGGGATCCCGGAAGCGTCGTCAGGCACATCGGGATGAAAGCGACCCCCTTTCCTGAGAAGAAGCTGCTGTTCTGCTTCGTTTTTCTTTCATTTTTGTTCAATTAAATCGACTTAGTTTCTTTAATCTTTGCTTTAGTGTAATGAGGCTAATATGTCAAAGGTACAAACAAGTAATTGCCCCTATTTATAACAAAGCTGCCCTGATGAAAGTGGTCCAGAAATCAAACCGAGAAATAGCCCTGAATTTTTTTTTATTTTTAGTTATTTATGCTAAAAGGCACCTGGCCCGAATCACAGCAGGGGCGAGCGCTCCAGCATCCAGGCACAGCAGAGGAAGGGACAGATATGGCATGAAGCTGAGATCTTGCAGATACTTCTGGGTGGAGATGTATGATAGTGTCTTTAAGCAGAGTCTTTAAGACTGAGAGCTACCTTGATGTTTCTAGAATTATTATTATTATTATTATTATTATTATTATTATTATTAATTATTATCATAGTTCCCAACCCATGTCTGATACGGAAGGCAGTGGTATGACAGCAATATGCATCAGTTATTAGGAAATTCATTCCGAATTCCATGCTGTTGCACAACTGTTGCAACATTGCAAAGCACATTGTGCTAAGATGCACAGCGACAGGAAAAGACGGATCAAATCATGAGAAAATCTTATCAAGCGTACAAAAGCGTTTAGTTAGCTACCACAATGCATATAAAGCGAACAGCCCGGGGATCATTTGGGTTGTAAAAAGTGAAAAAACATCATTTATCGCTGCCAGGAAGGCACAAAGAAAATGCAGACTCTGAGGAGGAGCAGCCTGAGTCATGCGTGTGGCCCCCTGCCAATGTGCTCAGCTCGCGGTCAGAACCAGGAGCGGCAGCAGAGTCAGCTGACCGGGCCGCAAACATGCCGGGGACCCCGTCAAGCATCAGTAGTATTACTGGGTGTGAACCGCGATGTGAGGTGGTTTGTTTTTCTGCGACTTAGCTATCAGTCCTTTTTCAGTAATTGCTAACGCCATGCGGGGCCTGTAGCCTGTTCCAGGAAGCACAAGCCATCAGGAAAGGGAGACACGGGGCGAGATGCCAGTCCGTTACTGGGCACGCAGAGCCACACACACACACACACACACACACACTAAGGCATATTTAGGAGCACCAGTCCCCTAAGAGTGACTGACACGTGTGAAAGGATCACACGCTTTACTTCCGCAGATCACACGCACGCCGCTCGTGATCACAGCACGACCAACACTGAATTGCCTATTGCATTCACCAGGGCACATCTGTCTCACACACCTCTGACGGGCTGCGATCGGCAGCGCAGGGAAGCTGTCGTTTTGTGCACGTGTCACTGAAACATTACTCACAGCAGGGCTCTCGTGTCGTAAATAAACACAAACAGAGTCTAACAGAGTCTGCAAGCGGCTCTTAAATATTTCACAGAACTCCCTGCAATATTCATATTATTTGATAAGATGCCAGGGCGTGAACAGCCTGCATTCACCAAGTGTGAAATACCCTTCTGTGAGCTCAGGCGTCGTGCTCTGGCTCTTATCCGCAGCAGCCATCTATGCTAATGGCTTTGGAGGGAGGAAGGCTGTTATATCTCTGTACCAGCGAGATCAGTCTGAGGGTAGCCTTAATAGCCGGTCCTGGCCTTTATTATCCATATCACTCATATGATTGCCAAACAGCAACTTTTGGACCATCTCACTTAAATGTTAATCAATAAAAAAATAAATGTTCTCCAGTGAGTCATGTTAAATATATACTGGTGTCTTAAAAAGATATTTTATTCGCTTTCCCCTTCAGGGAGAAAGGGTAGCCCTCAGAAATTAAGTTAGAATTACTCTTGAACTACCTCTGTCACAAAAAAAGGTCACGTTGATGGCACAGTGACAGCTGGAATGTGAGATCCTCATGTGAGGCCATCAGAGAAAGGAATTTTGCAATTACCGCTTCAAAGTAGACCAGGTAGGCTGCCAGCTCTGACTGATTTGGTGGTGGTCCCCGGCAGCGCTGGAGGGGCCCAGGGCCGTTCTGATGTCCTCAACACCTTTGTGTTCGCAGATACAAACTTACAGATTTCAAATGTCACAAATATCTATAAAACTGGAAAACCATTTAGACAAATTACAGATAATGTACTTCCTTCATCAATGACAAGGTGCTGCCTACTGTTTACACCTTTAAACAAGACGAACACAAACGGAGAGCCAGATGTAGCCAGGGAAGCCCGAAAATATCCAACAAAGATGTTAATAAGGACAGGATTTTGGCTGACTCTAACAACATTAGATGCAATGCTTCCGTTTTACATTTTTATCTTGGTGATATTCAGAAGAATTTAAAGCAGGACCTCTTGTTGCCTGGAGGTTTTAATTAAGTAAAAACCCCAGTTTGAGTGGTAGAAATTTCAGTTTGAACCTTTCATTCACCTCATCTTTGAAGCGTATCTCTGTATAATTTAATTTGAAAGCTGCCAGCGTGATCCGATCCTTTCAGGAAAGGGACAGAGGAGCGACGTTCAAACAGAGAGTCGCTATCAGCTACAAAGGCTGAAGGTTACATTTCTACACTTCTCATACCAACAGAGAAAACAGAGAAGAAATAAACAAATAAAAACACAATGACTGGCACCAGACAGAATTTCTGTATTGTGAATAGAGCTTGGCATATTTAAATAGCAGTGATGGCTGTATTATTCAGCTTCATCATCCTGGAGACCTTAAACAGCATCATTTCTCTGTAGCATGAAATTTTTGGAATGATACAAAACACTGCCAGTTTATTGTGTAATTAAAAACAGATTTTTAAGAATCACTTTATGGTTTAATATAATTGAGTTTAAACTATGTATTTATTACCTTTATGGGTATTGAGTATTGATGCCTGCCAATAACATATGCAGTGATACCTGCCAATAACACATGCAGTGATACCTGCCAATAACATATGCAGTGATACCTGCCAATAACACATGCAGTGATGCCTGCCAATGACATATGCAGTGATACCTGCCAATAACATATGCAGTGATGCCTGCCAATAACACATGCAGTGATGCCTGCCAATAACATATGCAATGATACCTGCCAATAACACATGCAGTGATGCCTGCCAATAACATATGCAGTGATACCTGCCAATAACACATGCAGTGATGCCTGCCAATAACATATGCAGTGATACCTGCCAGTAACATATGCAGTGATACCTGCCAACAACATATGCAGTGATACCTGCCAGTAACATATGCAGTGATACCTGCCAGTAACACATGCAGTGATACCTACCAGTAACATATGCAGTGATGCCTGCCAATAACATATGCAGTGATACCTGCCAATAACATATGCAGTGATACCTGCCAATAACATATGCAGTGATGCCTGCCAATAACATATGCAGTGATACCTGCCAATAACATATGCAGTTATACCTGTCAATAACACATGCAGTGATACCTGCCAATAACATATGCAGTGATACCTGTCAATAACACATGCAGTGATACCTGCCAATAACACATGCAGTGATACCTGCCAATAACACATGCAGTGATACCTGCCAGTAACACATGCAGTAATGCCTGCCAGTAACACATGCAGCAATGCCTGCCAATAACACATGCAGTGATACCAGCTAATGATGCGCGCAGTGATGCCTGCCAGTAACACATGCAGTAATGCCTTCCAATAACACATGCAGTGATGCCTGCTAGTAACGCGTGTAGTGATGCCTGCCAGTAACACATGCAGTAATGCCTGCAGTAATACCTGCCAATAATGCATACACTAATACCCGCAAACAACACATGCAGTAATACCTTCCAATAATGCATGCAGTAATACCTGCCAGTAATGCATGCACCCCATTCAGTTTGAATGCAGAGACTTTTTAACGTAAGAAAACTACACTACCGTTCCAAGTTAAATTATTTACGACAGCCGGACACAGCTCAGGCGGTCCTGGACTGAAATTAGCATAGCTCGGCAGGCTTCGGGCTACATCCATGAGCTCACAGCATCTATCCTTGCAAGGAAAGCAGTGGCTTCTCACAAAACACTTGTTCCGGACACACAAGGTACGTGGCTGAAACCCTGGGTGCTTCTTGGGAGGAAACGAGAAGCATTCACCTAGTCTGTGTCACTTAGCCGTAATTCCAGCTCCTAGGTTCACTGGAGTAAGGAATGTGAAGGATATCCATAAGTGACAGTGTGACTATAACCAAAGAATGGCTGCAGCATAGAACATCACTGTTAGCAGCAAGAGGGTGAGGATGAGCCCGCCGGCCATCTGCAATGGGCTGCTTCTCTCCTCGGGGCCCATAGATCAGGTTCATTTATTACAGCTTTTACTTCTGTACATCTATGAACAAATTCAGTCCACAGATGTACAGTAATATGGCTAACGAGTCTGAACTGCAGGACACATACAGAATCCAGCACGTTTTTGAAAGTACAAGGTTATGTTAGTAAAAATCTCAAGTTCAGTACACTGACATATAATATCTTACAAAAGTAACGGAACTCCTATCGCACGGCCAGGGCTGTGGAATTCAACATTCCTTAACGGAGACGCCTAGAGAGGCCTCAGCCATGACTGTGGAGCTTGTACACAGTACAATGTACTGAGATGTACACGGTAAAATGTGAATTTGGTTATGGGATATTAATGCTCTCCCAGCCATCATTGTCTGTAAATTGCAGATATTATTACTGCTATTAGCATTACAGATTAAGGAAAACAGAACTATTTTTCCAAAGTGAGCAGCGAGGAAAAGGGCCAATGTCTTTAACCACAGACCAAAAAGGTCCAAAAGAAACAGGAGTCTGTGTAAGCAGTTCTTATATTTACCTTTATTCAATGGCATTATCAAAAGTGACTTTGACATAAAACAGCAAAAAAATTATGTTTCAAATATCACGGCCCCCTTATTATGTTCATTAGTCGACCACAAACCCTAGAGCAAATATTATCAATGAACCATCCAGAATCAAGAAGGAAGTAAATTCATTCAATTCTTTCCACAAAAGAGTCTGCCTGTTCCCAGCCTTGCCTAACACTCTGGGGCCCGGCCTGTGCCCTCTCCGTGGCTCCAGCAGGCGCACCTCCCTCATAGGTGTGAAGGGCCCTCTGTAAGGTCACAGGTCATCACCAGGAGGAAGCAACACGCCGTGAGGCATGGAGACGCAGCCCCTCGCACATGTGTGGCAGCTGTGTGCACAGTGCGGAGCTGTCAGAGACCATCACGCTAAAATGGGCCAGCTTGCTACCCAGCAGACCCATCGTAGCTCAGTTCTAATTACACGGCTGTGTGATGTTTAAAGCTGCGCAGCCCAGAACATTTTAGAAGCGTTAAATAAAAACGAGCTCTGCCAAAAGTGATGTATTAATAACCGTCGCGTCGTCATGTGAGATCAATACCACACGGCTTCGCCTTTTTGGTCTGGGGATCCCAGGTAAGGCAGTCTAAACCAGCCATGGGGGCAGAGCACTGATCCTCAGTCTGATTGTCAATGTAATTATCAGATACTGCAATAGCTACATTTTAACATTGAAAATGTTTTTGTAACACATTCTACTATGCAGATTTTTTTTCCCCCACACATCATTTCCAAGCTGCACAATACATAAATGATACAACTATATACGGAACTGTAATGGTGAAAAATTAATCTTTCCGTTAATCATACGTCTTCTAATTTCGCTGGGTTTCTTCTGTGCCGTGCGTAGTTGTGTATTATTAATACATAATGGATGTATTACATGTAAGCTGCAGGGAATGATACTGATGGGAATACGCAGCTAAGAAGCAGTTTTTCTTCACCCGCTAACTGGTCGGCTTTGACCCTGGCAGCTATACCCAATGCGGCACAGTGGGTAATTATTAACCCCAATTTGTAAGGATCGGGATCATTTACATCCCCTTTATGATCGGCGGTGCGAACAGGAGTGGAGCCGTTTGTGCGCGAGGCGCGGGGGCAGCGACTCTGGCTGTGTGACTGGGGCCCAGCCTCCCCCATGTGTTTCCAATACGCAGGCTGGTGGGGGGCGGGGATCCCCAGCCCCAAGGCTCCCATGCTTGGCAGCACTTGGCAGGCAGCAGGCAGGCGAGCGTGGCCCCTGGCTGTGGCCCTGGGCCCTGGGTACCTGCCTTCTGAAGCCAAGAAGAGATGAACCAGCCTGAACCAACATGTAAAGCACCGAGACAGCAAAGCGCTTTGCACTGTTACAGCTGCTGAAAGTTAAAATCAAGTTGAGCATAAAGAGTCACAATCATAGAGTACTCAAAACAAAACATTTATTGTCTGGGCCTGAGCTATCCACTTGTCCATCGTACAATGATGCACAATGCAAAGCTGTATACCTAGTGACACATATATATGATTCACAGCACAAATTTGTACACCACATGACGTATATATATGATGCACAGTGCAAATCTGTACACCTGGCAACGCATATGATGCACAATGCAATGCTATACACCAGGTGATGCCTATGATGGACAATGCAATGCTATACACCACATGACACATATATATGATGCACAGTGCAAAGCTGTGCACCACATGATGCATATATATGATGCACAGTGCAAAACTGTACACCACATGACGTATATATATGATGTACAATGCAAAGCTGTACACCACGTGATGTATATGATTGACAATGCAATGCTATACACCAGGTGATAAAAGTACCCCACGACCCTTTAAGTTTAACTGGAAAACACTGGAATTCCCACTAGCTCTGGTGGAACGCATTGGCTGCAGATCAGTGCCGCTCAGCTCCATATTTCTGGCATGCCATAATGGCAGATATTGCGAATTGTATTTCCTGTCCATGATGTCACAGTGAATGAGCAGCAGTAATATCCTGAACAGGATGAACGATATGGCCGGAAGGGCTGTCCCCATTGCCCAGCGCTGCATGTGTTAGTGTAAGTCACGCTCCATCCAAACTGCACTGTGTCAGGTCTGCTCTGCTTCCTTGTGAGACTACCTCTGAGATTTATGACTAAAGAAATATACTTCAAAATAATCACCACATTGATTACACTGCACAAGAGGTATCTTTCATTTTAAACTTTCACAAGGTACTTAACCTGAATTACTCTGGTAGAGATCCAGATCTGCAAAAAATGTATCCTAGCGTTTAGAGTGTGAGGAGCACGTGTTCACGTGAAAACTGAAAACACGCTCTTGGAACCAGAGACTATAAACACACAAACCACAGAACAGGAGGGAACCCCATATCCTCACTCACCTCACTGGCTTTGACACAGTGGACTGTTGAGGTCTGACTATACTGAAATGCTCACCATTTCAGGTCTGATTATACTGAAATGCTCACCATTTCAGGTCTGACTATATGCAAATGATCACAATTTCAGGTCTGACTATATGCAAATAATCACCATTTCAGGTCTGACTATACACAAATGATCACAATTTCAGGTCTGACTACATGCAAATGATCACCATTTCAGGTCTGACTATACGCAAATAATAACCATTTCAGGTCTGACTATACACAAATAATCACCATTTCAGGTCTGACTGTACAGAAATAATCACCATTTCAGGTCTGACTATACGCAAATAATCACCATTTCGGGTCTGACTATACGCAAATGACCATTTTAGAAAACTAAGGGGGCAGAATAATGTTTGGAGGAACCTTTAGTATATTTTATACTCTAAGTGTAAATCTAATGTCAAAACCAGCTAGTTCCTGTCTGTAATTGGGTCAGTGTCTTTTTTTGTAATAATGTCATATGTGACTATTCAGTGTGGGTCAAAGGAGAGAGCAGGGCATAATTTTTACATTTTCCTTAGTACTGAATGCATTTGTAGAAGTTGTATCTGGTGCAAATTATTGGGAGGAGATTATACTGATTGTTGCAAATGAATAAGCCGGTGCCTTTGTCAAGCCTGCGGGTGGTTCCGCTATGTGCCTTTTTAATGTTTTGTGAAAGCAGGTCTTCACTTGGGGCCATGTTGAGATTTTTTATGTAGACTTGTTTACCATAGAGGATAATTATGAAAAGCTGCCAGTCATGTCTATGCTCATAGTCTGTGCTCTAATATAACTCACAGAGATGCAGCGCATACAGTCCCTGCTCTGCATTCACACCTGACTCTGTCAGTGTAGCGCCTACAGGATAGTGTACCCCATCCTGTACCCAAGATAGTCTTCACACCTGAGTCTGGCAGTGAAAAGTCCACAGAATAGTCGTTTCCCTGCATTCACACATGACTCATCGGAGAGTCCCTGCTCTATCAGTGCAAAGCCCTTGGGAGAGTCCCTGCTCTGCATTCACATCTGACTCTGTCAGTATAAAGCCCATGGGAGAGTCCCTGTTCTGCATTCACACTTGATTCCGGTAGCCTAGAGCCCTCAGGAGAGTCCCTGCGCTTCATTTACACCCATCTCCAGCAGTGTAGGGCCCATGGGACAGTCCCTGCTCTGCATTCACACCCAACTCTGGCAGTGTACAGCCCACAGGAGAGTCCCTACTCTGCATTCAGACCTGACTCTGGCAGTGTAGAGCCCACAGGATAGTCCCTGCCCTGCATTCACACCAAATTCCAGCAGTCCAGAGCCAATGGGAGAGTCCCCGTTCTGCGTTCACACCTGTCTCCAGCAGTGTAGGGCCCAAAGGAGAGTCGCTGCCCTGCAATCACACCTGACTCTGGCAGTGCTAAGCCCACAAGAGCGTAGAGCCCTCAGAAGAGACCCCATTCTGCATTTACACCCAACTCCAGCAGTGCAGAGCCTATGGAAGAGTCACAGCTCTGCCTTCACCCTCGACTCTATCAGTGCAAAGCCACGGGAGAGTCCCTGCTCTGCATTCACACTTGATTCTGGTAATGTATAGGTCACATGAGAGTCCCTGCTCTTCATTCACACCCATCTCTAGCAGTGCATACCCTATAGAAGAGTCCCTGCTCTGCATTCATACCCGACCCTGGCAGTGTAGAGTCCACGGGAGATTCCCTGTTCTGCATTCACACCCGACTCTCCTTCCTGACAGGGGTCAGGTGTGCCACTTTCCTGTTATGTTTTCTCTGAATGGCCGCAGTTTCCGTTCTTTATGACTGACAGCCTTTGGACTTTGATGATTGTTCACTGACGAGTATGATGAGATGAAAGACATTGCTACGCTTTTTACATACATGTATCTATCCCAGTAGGATTTCATTCCAGCCTCTGTAACAGCGACTAATCAATGTTGCATTTGATTTACATGGATGGAATAAATGTCATGTGAAACGTTGTTGTTTTATTCTAAAGGGATTTACTTAATGGGGACCTGAGTTCACTGCCATGATTAAATATGCGTGATCTGTTTCTGCAATCATGCCGGTGATATTCAAATACAGGTACATGGAAAGAAAACATTTGTTTTCCGTCGATTTAAGGATCCCATGGAGTGCTCAGATTAACCAGTGCTGGTGAAGCTGTGCTGTAGGTGGGTTAGGGATCTCAACATGCCTCTAGTCCTTCTTGTCATCCTCTGTGCCCCAGTTTTCTTTTTAAGGCAGTGTGTGAAAAAATCCCATAATGCATTTCACTGCAAAGATCACAGCAGTCTGGAAGCCGAATTCAGTGGCTTTCAGGTGAGGGATATGTTTTTTGCATGGCTCCCGTCCCTTGTACTCATGGCCTCCGCAAGGATTCCCGCCACATCTGCAGCGATAAGGCCGCCACTGCCGAATGATGACTCTCTGCCCTTGCCCTCTTGATGGAAAATGCATTACTCTTCATGAAGGAGTCTTCATTACTGGCTCCAGGAGTGCTCCTCTGGGCGGAGGGGTCCAGGCTGCGTGCTGGGCTCCGTGCTTATGGTGGTCCTGCTTCCCCCGACTCTGTCCCCATTGGGTAGTGGGCAGGCCCTGCAAGGGACGTGTTTGGAGCATTGCCTCATGGGAACACACAAACAGGGCATCGTGTCTTTGTAGCTCTCACTTAGACAAGAAAGAAACTCTTTGGTAAACAACACGTAGAGGTACTTGGGTATGTGGGAAGTTATATAGACATCACATCCTCTTTCATACAGACAGAAATGTTATCATACGTGAAGTATCAGTGCATGATCCGGTAGATCACAGTGATGCACACGACTACAGCCTGCTTGGCAAACACGTTATTGTTTGCTCATGACAGATACATTAGGTGCACCTAGATTATAAGTCATGCAGGCACTTAAACCAGGTCAGGTCACACCAGGATACGCCACGCCAGACCAGGACAGGTCAGGTCACAACAGGATACGCCACGCCAGACCAGACCAGGACAGGTCAGGTCACACCAGGATACGCCACGCCAGACCAGGACAGGTCAGGTCACACCAGGATACGCCACACCAGGCCAGGACAGGTCAGGTCACACCAGGATACGCCACACCAGGCCAGGACAGGTCAGGTCAGGTCACACCAGGATATGCCATGCCAGACCAGGACAGGTCAGATCAGGCCAGGGTATGCCACGCCAGACCAGAACAGGTCAGGTCACACCAGGATATGCCGCGCCAGACCAGGACAAGTCAGGTCACACCAGGATACGCCACACCAGACCAGGACAGGCGGTCACACCAGGATACGGCACGCCAGACCAGGACAGGTCAGGTCACACCAGAATACGCCACACCAGGCCAGGACAGGTCAGGTCACACCAGGATACGGCACGCCAGACCAGACCAGGACAGGTCACACCAGGATACGCCACACCAGGCCAGGACAGGTCAGGTCACACCAGGATACGCCGCGCCAGACCAGGACAGGTCAGGTCACACCAGGATACGCCACACCAGACCAGGACAGGTCAGGTCACACCAGGATACGGCACGCCA
>JAAGVU020000089.1:544062-557422 GCA_011763525.2 Mormyrus iriodes | reverse complement strand
ATCATCATTTATGATCCGCAACTAACACAGTATTTTAAATATGGGACGACACCGAAATGTCATTTAATTTACATCTCCGCTAAAGGGGTCAAGCACTAATTGAACAACAGGAGTGGAAAAAATGAAATCATAAATAGATTTAAAAAGAAAAAGGTTGACATGCATGCATAATGAAGGTCACATTGAAATCCCTCCATTATGTTTGAAATGGATGTGAGAAAAGGAATCATCCAGGAAGAAAGATGTTCTGTGTGACTGTCTCTCACATGTGCCTCAGAACTGCATAAGATACACTGCCGATGGCGTCTTAATATCCGCCGGTACGGATGCGGCCTCTGCTCGCGCTCAGTGTGTCCTCAGTCTGTATTAGATAACGTCTACAGACACACTGCCACGCTTTGACACTCCCTGGTAGTCTTACGAGCCTTATAATCTCTATTAATATTACTTTGAAATCATATAAAATATTATAATGTCCACAGTTGCTGCCACTTTTGCGCTGACTGACAGTCAGCCTTTCATGGCTGATAAAAGTCTTTGACAGCTTTTGGTTTGTATTACTGATAAAACTGTTCACTTATAAATAAAGGCAATGTTTTAAATAAGTATGAAAACTCTTATACTCACCATTAGTGAGTCTTCCTTCTAATGTTTTTATATGTTCCAGTGCATAACACAGGCTGTTGTATTATCCAAAAGATATTTGGAACATTATTGAAATATAGTTATGTTTATAAGCAAAAATATTTGCAGTTTGAGCGTTCTCTGTGTGCTGTGCAGGTCACTAGATTAAGTGCCGTCTAACTGCCTACAGTGTGTGTGTGTGTGTGTGTGTGTGTAGTTATCTATATATTTCATTGTGGGGACCACTTTTTAGGTCCCCACATGTGGAAACAATTTTATAAAAATCCATGACTGCAATAAAAAAAAACTAAAAATGCAAAAAGTCTCGTATTTTGTTTGGCTGCTTATAGTTAAGGTTAGGGCTGGGGAGGGGGTAAGGTCAGGGCTGGGGAGGGTCCCCACAATATGATAAAAACCTTTGTTGTGGGGACCATTTTTCCAGCATAGGGTTTGCTTTGGTTTCTTGTATGGATTTAAACTCTCTGTCCGCCTCCTCGCTCCATCTCCTCACCCACCGGCCTGTGCTGGATGTCTTGATCCTGATCTTGAGTTCAATGTGTCCCTTGGTCAACAAGGGAGGGGCTTACTTTCACTTCTTTAACCAATCACCAGTCTTCTTTGTATGACATCACCACATTGGTCTGTTTTTTATTTTTCTCATTTACAAATTCAAGAACTAACCCTCTGTGCTTGTGATTGGAAGGTCACCAGTTCAAGCCTTGCTGTTATTATTATTATTATTATTATTATTATTATTATTATTATTATTACAAGCACCTTTCGATGGCTACAGACTTCGATGGCTACAGACAATATAACAGGTACTTTAGAAATCTGTGCACCTTGCCACTTAACAGAAAACACTGGTTTTAATTACTGCAGTGATGTCATACGATGAAGACTGTGATTGGTTAAAGTAAAACGCATGCCCCTCCCTTGTTGACCAGGCAAAATGAAGACGTGCGGCCTGTGCTCCTCACGGCTGAATCCGTCCCTGACCGGGTCAGCATGTCTGAAACGCCATGAAGTTTTGACATTTGTGACCCCAAACTGCCTGTATCAAAGATCCAAGCCCAACTTCCTGTTTTGTGCGTCTGGATTTCTGCTCTTGCTAAAGTAGCTAACCTGTTAATTAATTATTAGTCTCAAGTGTATTGCAGATAAAGACTTTTGCTGATATTGCAGGCTATGCAACTCTATTGCATGTATCCTTCGAGGCGTTGGAGGGGCTTGGCCTCGGCCTAATGCCCCTAATTACTCCCTGTGGGCAGAGCCAGCACCTTGTTTGCAGCCTTAAGACCTTTTCTGAAGATGGACGAAGAGCGAAGGCCAGGATGCGACGATGGTTTATAACGAGCGCAAGGGAAGACATGAACAGACAAACACACGAAACTGTATTTTCTTCATTTACATCCCAGGAAAGGCTGTTTATTGCTATATTTCAATAGCAAATGCCAGAGAAGACATGCTTCAAATTACTTCAAGCACATACACACACGGGTATCTCTCTGAAGTGTTTTACAGTTTATACTACAGAAACCTTATATTGAGACCTGCAAAGCAGCTGTGTTTCTTTGTTTAAAAAGCCCTGTAACATTATTGGGACTCAGATATCCCAGTTTGGGGTGGAGCAGCATTTGCACAAGCAGAATCAAGCAACATGTACCCTAGCAGGTAAAGTGCTACCATAAGGCGAAGTGGCATTCTCCTGACGTCTGAGCAGGACAGCAGAGAGGTATGACAGGAAGGGCTTTGTGCCATTAGGGCGACACTGCATGGGGAGTGACTTTCTCTTTGCTAATAGCAGTGCCCGCATTCTGATATGTATGTAGCAGGACCTGGTGTCCCTGTGCCCGTGTTGCATTCCCACCTTGGCCTGTGCCTTTCAGGCCTTTCAGGACGCTCACTGCAGGCCCCTGTGCATTCAGAAAATTTTTCCAGCCTCTCATTCAATTTCAGTTTCACATGTAAAATCAGCACATGTGCTTAAAATTTTAGAGCCACATAGTAAGGTGTAACCTTTATATGTTTAAACTAAAAAATGAAAAAGAGCTTAAAGAATGTACCATTATACACCAAGTTCAACATCGTTCTCAGCTGAAATGTGACATCGAGCCTCCATTTTAATTGAAAACTAAGATTGCTGTGCTATTTGGGCCAGTCGGCTTCTGCTGGGCTCGGGGAGGACCGGCTCTTCAATTCACAGAACAATAATGGCGGTGTGCATGTTTTCTGAGTGGTATATTAAACGCACTCATGCATTAAATTCACAGCAGTCGCGACATACCACTTGCACATGTGTGTGTGCTGTTCACAGGCGTGTGCTCCCGGAGCTCAGGACACATCCCGACCTGGCCGGCCACACATGCCAGGAATTTCTGGAAAGAGCCACTCTAACCCCCCTTTACTGATCAAGTATGCATGGGGGGGGGTCTTGCAAGGACTTCCCCGAGAAGTGGCACGTTAAATTTTGTTGTGCTAATAGATAATCATGCGGAAAATAAATTCAGCACGATGTGACAATCAAACAAATAACACCAGCATTAAGGTAAGCAGGACAACGAGACATCTGTCTCTGTGTAGCCGATACAGTGCAGGGTCTGCAGCCGGTGGGGGGCGATGGGAGGAGAAGGTGGTGTTTTTAGGGGAATGGGAGTGCTGTGAGGAAGACCTGGGAGAGCAGACCGGGCCGAGCCGAGCCGCCACGGAGCGAATTTTGCATACTGTACGGATCAACGCACAGCTCACCACCGTCACATCGGATCTACGGCCGGCGGGCCACACCAGGCCGCGCCGTCAGCCCACGTTTGTGTCTGCCCGTTCGTCCGCCACCATTAACATGCCACCGTCCCAAAAGCCCAGCCCACATGCGGCCAGCGAGTGACAACCCTACACAGGATGGACTTACCGGGACCTAGCTCCAGGATTCCTGCGCAGGTTTCATACGCGTTTGCCCCCCCAAGCCATATTATTTAGTTCACATGTTAAATGATTTTTAAAAATTTTATTTTTCAAAATAGCGTGTTTGATTAGGTTTCACTCCACAGACCAAAAGCATTTCGAAATGTTTCTCTGTGTGTGTGACCATGTGTCTGTGTCCCAACCAGTGCCGATGGATGGATGGATGGATGAATGGATCGTAGGGCGAATGAATGGATAGATACTGTATTTATACTTGAGTGCCATAGAAATCATTAGCCATGCTGGCATCATACCAGCTCTGATGCCACCCTGTAGCTCTTGTTGCAGATGTTAACAAACTAGTGCACCTCAGAGATCTGCGGTCCAATCGCTTCCAAATGCACCGTTATGCAAGTTCTAGTTTGACTCTTTTTGTGTGTGGTGTTGGAAGCAATTAGAGAGATAAGACACTGGGTTTCTGCCCTTTAATGACCTTATTTGATTTAATAGCACACATCTGTACCCATGACTATGGTCGACCCCAGCACTGTTCAGAAGCTGGCTTTAATGCTCTTTTTCAGCAAAACACAATTAGCCTGCCTATTTCCTGTGCCCTGTCCCAGGCCCAGCAGAGTCACCCCTTTGTGCGGGACAGCGGCCCCATTACGTGCGCCTCTCTTAGTGAGTCCACTGCGAGGAGTGGAAGCGGCGGACGCTGCTGGGAGAGACCCCCGGGGACCATGGGAACGCCGCACTGCTAAAGGGCCTTTGTGTGCTTTCAGCCCCCGTCCCAGTCCCCCACCAGAGGACACGGAAAGAGCGCCCCCTGCCGGCCACTCTGCCATGGCTCCCCAAGGACGAGTTCCTCAGCCCGGTGGTCTCCCTTTCGCTGTCACTTGGAGAAGCCTGAGAAATTAATTTTGATTAAATAATAAAGAGCATGGTGCTCTGAACGGGGAAATCTCTCCCCAGTCGCACATCCACTCACAAAATGGCTCTTCTGTACATTTCTACTTTAATTACCGTCAGATTGAATATGGCTGCCAAGCCGTGCAGAGGGCGTTAGCTGGGGCAGGTTACTCCGCAGCTGCGGTCGGCGTACAGGGCCCGAGTCTTTGTCCACGGTGCTTCGTGTCAGAGCAGTGCTTGTGTAATCCTTTGTTACAGGCACGCAACTGGCAAAGCAGGCCTTACAGACAGCCTGAGTAGCAATGAGGACAGTGATTCCTCTACATTTATTTAAAGTCTTTGCGTTTTAATACGAAGAATGGTGCCATGTGACAGGGACAATCATGAAAAGGACATGCAAATTACCGTGTCTGCAAAATACGTATACTATATATATATATAGTATTTTAAAATACAAAAGTACATTAAAAGCATGTTGAGGAACGAAAAAGGACAATTTGGAAAGGCATTCTGCAGTTTTCTAGCCTTTGCATGATTGCAGGCTTGATGTCTTTGAAATGCATCTTAATAAACGTCAGCACTTAGTGTACATACAGCATTATTTACTCCTGCGCTTTGCTGGCAACAGAAGGGCTTCCATATTATTGAAATAGTACAGCGGAATCCATCTTGATTTAAGTTAACGCTACTCTTGTTCAGTATTTATTAATTTTTTTGTTTGTTTTTTTTTTGACTCACTCTGGAGATTCATACAGTATTCATAACTTTCAGCTAAAATAACCAAACAAACCCCCAGGCAAAACGGAGACCTCATGTCGTCGAGGCGCACAGCAAATTACACTGAAATGTTCCACTTTTTCTCTGGTCAAAAACCAGCAGAATGTGTCTGTTTTGCTTACAGAAGTGAAATTTAGCCCGTGTTTGCCAGCCACCATCATTCTGGCAGAAATACCAGCTCTGTGCGGAGAATAACGAGGCCCTGAATCCCAGTATATATACACTCTTCACTATCAATATTATCCGGAAATAACTGGAGACCTTTAAGAATTTTTTTGAATGTGCTGCATCTCAGAAAGGATTGCGGACGGGATCAGCAGGAGCTGCGGTGCCGGCTGCCGGCCGAGACTCATGCAGACACGTTATTCACTTCTGACTCAAAAGATTCTGCTTGGAGGCCTGCGTGGATTGAAGAGTGTGCAGAGTGTGGGGTACAGATGTACTCCCTCTCGTCAAAGCTAACAGCCTGCTAAGGGGGGATCACACTAAAATCAATCCCAGACGACAAGGATTCCATCTCTTTGGTGAATATTGGTCTCAGAGTGAATTGTTTTGCATTTTTCATCGAAAAACAGCCATTAATAACTAAATCAATTATTTAAAAATCAATACACATTTGAAGAATCATTGTCACGTGTTTCTGAGGAGCAGGTGCCACAGGAATGCATTTCTTAGGGCATGTAGTACATAACTGATCTCATCAACAACTGAGCAATTTCCCCATTCATTTGTGGCTTAAACATTTCATGAGCAGTATACACAGCTGGGGGGAGCAGATGCCGCATGTGGCTGCCCTGGAAAACTCTCACCCAGGAATCATTTCGCTCTTTGGGATGCTGTCTGTCTTATCCTGTCCTGCACAGTCCAAAAGGACGTCTTCCTTCATTGCGAAGGACATGTCGGATGGAATGTGAGGATCCTCATGCATGATAGAGCGTGACCCTGGATCTGTGGGTCTCACATGCGGCCTGGCAGCCACGCATGTGTGGATGTGGTGTGCCTGACATGCGGCCTGGCAGCCACGCATGTGTGAATGCGGTGTGCCTGGCATGCGGCCTGGCAACTGCGCGTGTGAATACGGTGTGTCTCGCAGCCTGGCAACCGCGAGTATAAATACGGTGTGTCTCGCAAGTGGCCTGGCAGTTGTATGTGTGTGTGAGTGTGGTGTGTTTCGCTTGCAGCCTGACAGCCACGAGTGTGTGTGTAAATGTTGTGTGTTTTATATGCGGCCTGGCAGCCGAGTATGTGTGTGAATGTGGTGTGTCTGACATGCGGCCTGGTAGCTGCATATGGGTAAATAATAATAATAGATACTTTATTGATCCCAATGGGGAAATTCTCTTTACACCTTCCCCAACATGCTCTCTGTAGGTGAGAGCAAGTTGGCCACGAAGGGCAGCCACCCATGGGAGCTGGGGGTTAAGGGCAAAGGGCGGCCACCCATAGCAGCACCCAGGGAGCTGGGGGTTAAGGGCCTTGCTCAAGGACCCGCAGATGTGGCAAGGCCGGGCTCGAACAGGCTTCTGATCACAGAAACTGAGGCTCAGCCCACTGAGCCACACGCTACCTGGCAGTGGTGCTTGTGTGAATGTGGTGTCTGACATGCAGCCTAGCAGCTGCGCAAAGTGCATAAATGCAGTGTGTCACATGCAGCCTGGCAGTTGCGTGTGTGTAAATGCAGTGTGTCACATGCGGCCTGGCTGCTGCGCGTGTTTGAATGCAGTGTCTTATGCGGCCTGGCAGCTGTGCATGTGTAAATGCAGTGTGTCACATGTGGCCTGGAAGCTGCGTGTGTGTGAAAGTTTTTACCTGGGCTCTCCCAAGCCAGCCCCACCCTCCCTGTCATTCCTGAATAGTGGATCACAAAGCAGTGAAAGGAGGAGAAAGTTGGAATGAATTAAGGAGGAGCTTTATTGGAAGCGCGTGACTCCTTACAGCATCGCGGGAAGTGCTGAATCTGCGTCCAGTTCAGGAGCCTCCGACTTGAAGCTGGGAAGCGGAGCCCAACTTGCCAGTATGAGGGTGAGAACAGGACCGTCTGCTTCAGTGCTGCAAGGCATACTGGGAATCACAGGGCAGATAATCAATCGAGATACAGTTAATGACAGACACATTGATTAGATATTTATGTGTGTATGAGTGCTGGCTACTGCCAATAACTGCAGGACCTTTCATATTCAGTATAATTATTAAAATGTAATTATCAAACAGTGCTGGTGTGTCTCACTGTTTTCAGTGCGTCTCAGTTTATTGCCCTTATCATTATGACTGTAAGTGATTATCCTCGCCTCCATGACCAGGCTTTCGCTGTCTTCTCTCATGCATTATCAGCGTATGGAAATTGAAACCTGTCAGTTTTTTTTTCCAAAATTGCCTTGTACTCATCTGTTAGAAATGTAATTATACATTCATCGCGATAACGTTTCAACACAAGCTTCAGCTCTGTGGAAGCATCTACCAGATGGCATCAAGGCTTGTGTGTGAGAGTCCATTTATTATTAATGCGGATCTCACTGAGTTAAGACAGCTTTTAAATTGGACTTTGCCTCTTTATTTACAGTTTGACTTCACAGGAAAACAGAGGCTTTGTTCCCCACAACATCGGTTAGAATGATGGAGCCGCAGCACTGAGGCCTGACATGCCTTTCTAAACATCTATTATGCAGCACAGGTTCCTCATGCATAATGTAGGGCAGTTTCTTTTAGAGACGAGTCTTCAGGACAAAGAGCAGCGAGCGGTACACCTGTTGTGGGAGCGTAACAAAAGGCGGCACGTACAAGGCACACACCGGCTCCTGTGCCATTCAGGCGCCGCTAGCGAGCTCCCCTACCTGCAGCCGCCGCAGCCAGGAGAAACAGCGCATGCTCTCCTGCAGAGCAAACCGCTCAGAGTTTAGCAGGTTGTTGCTCCAAGGATAAATCAGTGGAAAAGGTGATCATGGTGATGCGGACATTATCTTTGCAGGTTACAAAAGTTTGCTCACTTTATCTGGGAAGGAAGCAGCGCAGCGCAGAGATTTCGGAAGTACCACAGCTTCTGACCGCTCACCCTGTCAGTCCGCCATTGCAGCCCCGTGGAAATCCTGCCGAATATCCGAGCCCAGAAATCATAGCACAAAGCCGGAATAAAACATGCAGTGAAGCTTTACACTAGAAAACGTGTGGAAGTTTATTGTCTTATAGTTCAGATACGCATGTTAATTTTACACTTTAAACCCATGTTTCACAGAACTGGGATGCTGGAGATAATAACTTCCTGCATTTATCCAGAGAACTGTAATTACATACAGTAGGTGCTTTATTTGATCTAAACAAGGCTTTCGCATATCAGGAGTTTCAACAATTGGCTATTGCTGATTGCTTAAATGATTAAATATGGAGGTAAGCCCCTGATCCGTGGCCTGGCTTATCCAATTAATTCTCTACATAAGCCTAATAGTGCTTAATGATGTTATCTCACCTAATTAACCTGCAGAGAAATTCCATTTCAGAACTGGGAATGAGCATGTTTCTGTGCCTGTTCATTGCAGTTAAAGGGCTAACAGAACAGGGTCACGTTCTGCACACATGGGAACAATGTGGTCACGTGTTTTTTGGTGGACAGTGGTGATTTTGTGCCGTCTGTGCACTGAGGCGTGCTTGTAGAAACATCTGTAACGCATTCAGCATTGTCGTGGCGCTGGCCAGCCACTGGCCAGCGCAGTGCGGGCGTGCAGCGCAGACATGCAGTGTGGTGATCAGCTGCATTCGCTGAGACACTGCCTTATTAACGTTAAAGACTGCATGGTGTGCCACTGGCTAAGTGGGTATTTAAGTGGTTAACTGAGACCAAGCCGGGCTCCTGCTTGGGTGGCTATTGCTAATTGTGCCTTGATACTGGAGCGCTGAGTGGTCAGCGAACGCATCACTTCTAGCGCTTTACGAAGCCCAAGGAAGCTGATTTCTCTCTCTGAGGGAGAGACACGTCCTTGTGCTGCCTGTAAGTCTCTGACATGACTCTCACAGATGGACATGTGGGTCCAGGGTCGAACCCATTCAACCATATTACAGTAATAATAATCAGAAGATGGATGGATGGATGGATGGATGTAATGACATTAATGCTGGTGACTGAGAGACATGGGGCTCAGTGGGTGACATGTTTCCTGACTCCTTCAGTGTTGGAGCTCAGACTCCGCCTTCACTCCTACTGTTTACACAAACTAGCTTTTGACAAAGTAGGAATAATACCTGCATGACGACTGAGAGAAGCGGGCGCTAATCACTGGACTCACAACCCAGGGCTCCACCATGAGGCCTGGAGGACCTACTGCGTGCCGCGGGCCGGGACGCTGGCCCCGTTTGCCATTCGGTGTGGTTATTGTTTATGAATACAGCAGGGCCAAGAATTAAAGCTTTGCCTTGAGGCAGCATCATCACTTACAGCTGAAGACTGCAATCATTATCAGTGTGCTAGGAACTGCCCACAGTGACACTGATGTCAGCCAGTCACACAGAAGTTTTCCGGCTGCTCACAGGGTGACAGCACGATCCCCCATTTCATGTCTTTCTCCAGATTTCTCCATGCTTAATGGCTTCATCGTAAGAAATCTACTCAAGTGTCAACAGTAGCTGTTTAGTTACAACGTCGCTGTTCTCAGATCCGTGTAATGTGTATGAAGTGCTATTTTTTTTATTTTTTGTTTACTTATAAAATATCTATCGCTCCATCCTCCATAACCCCTTATGCCATCCTGGGTTGCCCAGAAATATACAATATATTTAGATACATTTACCCAGGCACTGATATTCAGAGAAGAGGTACAGATATGAATATCTGTGCAAATGTGCAATATAGACATAAACATGGCGGATGTTTCTGTAAGCTAACAGCCGGGCTGTAAGTCAAACCAATACATAAGAGTGATATTTTACTAACACAAAAGCTTCAGATCTTATAACTGTGATCACCACTAACGCATCTGTACAAAGCTGACCTAGCAGACTGGCTGGGAGGGGCCTCTTCCTGTCAGCACCTGGGGTGGCCATGGCAGAGGTGACTGAGAGACGCCTCAAAGTGCCCTGACTCCCGACCCGTGACGATGGCCTTCGGGCCTCTGCGGCTGGTGGCCGTCGGAAGTGCGGCAGAGTGCCGTTCCTCGACGAGGATCCCTGATTAGCAGACAGTGAGTTTCTGAACTGCTTTAGGAAAGGCACAATTAGACCACTCTAGGAATGCAACTCTCTGCTAAAAATACTGCCTCTTTCATGTTAATCTGGGATGCGTGCCCCCTTAGAGACATCAGACAAATGTAAGCCACATGCCCTTGGCTTAGTTTACAGCGCTCCGCCGAGCCAGGAGGGTACCTCCAGATGGCTGCGGCCATTTCTTCGGAACTTTCTGGACACCCTGCTTTTCTGAGGGTCCTTCGATGTTCACTTCACAGATCAACTGAGTCCTGAGCCCAGGTTATGAATGTCTTTCCAAGTATTATGCCAAATCATGTTTTTTGTGATTCTATATACTTTAAAATTAATCACTTCTGTGTTTTTTTAGCTGTACACAGTATTAAGATAAATAATAATAAATACCTGGGGTGAAAAACAGTATGGAATAATCTTCAGAAGTGAGTATGGAGAGGAGAACCTTCTGGCGTGCTTCTTAACTGTGTCACCTCGTTAGTTTCTTCTGGAGGTGAATCCACGCGAAATGACGTCAATGTCCACAAATGTGCATCTTTGGAGAACTAACTGTGATGCCCCGTAGGCACTGGAATTTAAATAAGCAAACATGGGGGCTGCTTCAGTTTTTCTGCTCTATGTGCAGCAACATTGTGCAGCTGCGTACCTGAATCCACTAAATGACCAGGTTGGTCATAGATGGATTTTTCTCCTCCCTGACAGCAGGGGCATATTCCAGGACAACAATACCGCCATTTATCAGAGGCCTGACCTTAACCCTGCTGACAGTCTATGAGATGCACTGGAAAAGACTTTCCGGAGCAGCAGAACAAGATGTAAGCGAAAAATTATAGGGGCCCTATTATGCTCATTTTCACTGGTCATAATTTAATTTTTGGGGTCGACTACAATAGATTTACATGCTTCGATATTCCAAAAACCATTTAATTTTTCTCATACTGTACATGTCTATTCACCCCCTGTCTGAAATGCTCTGATACAGCTTTAAGCCCCACCCCCGATGAGCCCAGTGTGCTCTGATTGGTCAGCCTGCCCTACAGGTTCTGCCCCTGTCTTTCAGTCTGTAGACTGATCCTTGCAGATAGGCAGCCAATAAGGATTGTGTTGCGAGGTGACCTCACCATGTCACGGAAGTAAGTGCTGGAATAGAGAAGAGTGGTTTCTGTGGTGAGAGTTACTCTCTGGCGTGTACTTTGGGTCTTAAGACTTTGCAGACCGTTTTATGCACATTAGCTATATAACACACTAAAGGAAAGGGGGAAACCAGAATAGGACCCCTATAATTCAAATCTGGATGAAAATATATGTTGAGACATTGTACATGCTTGTGGAAACAATGCCACAATGAATGCATGCTGTAATCAAAGCTTAAGGTGGACCAACAAAATATCAAAATGTGCAACATTATTTTTTTGGTCAGGCAGTGTATGCTTCTCATTATTGGAGAATCACTGATTTTCCCTGCATTTTATGGCTTATTATTACACAAACGTGCCAGTGTGAGCTGTACTCTGAGGTCCAGTTTGTCCTGTGACATCAAACTACTTTTCTGAGTCTTGGTCCAAAGCCAGCAGTGTGTTTGACTATGAATGTCTGTGCGACATTACTGAGAATTAATAGAGCAGCATCACTGTTTGAATAGTACAGTGACTTGACTGCAGGCAAATTGCAAGGAAACTGTTTACTGTAACGTGAATGGCAGGATGAGTGATAGTAACTAGGGGCCACAAAAAGATTTAATGGAATTTCGAAGTGCGCAACAGGAGTGAATGTTGATACAGTAAATTCTGGCTGAAATCAGTGTGGGGAGGGGCAGCCATTCTTACGGGAATGTGTCCCTTCAGACGGGCACCCAGGCGTGACCCTTGTGATCACAGCCTACAGTTTGAGCACACACGGGAACAATGTGGTGACCGGGGCTTCAGACGCCGGAACATTCCACAGCATTTCAGGGCTCGCCGCGATTCAGACGGTTGTGGGCTCGCGGCAGGGTGGGGGGGGGATTAAGCCATGTTTCACCACTTTCAGAAACTTCTCAGAACTCTGCCAGCCTGTAACAGAGCCCCCCCCCCACCCCAAATCTAACTCAGGCCTCCTCAGATGCATTGAATCGGGGGGGTGTTGTTTTTGAAATTAAACGGTAGCCGAGAGAGCAGAATAGACTTTGTGAAAGACTGTGTACTCTGAGGATTACTCCAAGCCTCCTATCAATCGCTGCTGGCTGTCAGACCAGTAATGGAACTGCGTTTACAGCCAGGAAACAAGCTATTTTATTGCTGCGAGCGCAGTGCATGTGCACGGTCGGAGTGCTTAGCGCACCCTGCACCGACTCTGCTCCGCTGATGAGCAGCATGTCGCTAATCCGTTAGCATCTGCATGCTGGGGGGATAACAGCCTGCCTGCCGTCATTAGAGCATGCATTTACAGGCACTGCTGCAGCACGCGTCTGCGCCTAGCAGTGGCTGTAAAAGCCCTTTTAACTCAAACATGAAGTATTTCAGGGTTTAGCCTTCAGAGCCTCTTGCGTTTCAGAGCAGTTTGATTTTGGCCTCGTAATGCAGCACTGTTATCCATCATAGTCTTTGACGTGCACCAGAAGACGGCGCTTATTAATGCCAATTAAATTCACATAGAGCAATTGTTTGGGGGAGGCAGGGTGTACGCCAGTGCACTCCCATTAAAGCCAGCCACTAAGAATAACATCACAGAGTAACCAGTAGGCTGGGACAGGGTCAGGGACAGAGTGGGCAAGGCTTCTGGGGTCAGGTGTGAGGGACAGGGTCAGGGACAGAGAGGGCGGGGCCTCTGGGGTCAGGGGCTGAGGGACAGGGTCAGGGACAGAGTGGGCAAGGCTTCTGGGGTCAGGTGTGAGGGACAGGGTCAGGGACAGAGAGGGCAGGGCTTCTGGGGGCAGGGGCTGAGGGATAGGGTCAGGGACAGAGAGGCGGGGCTTCTGGGGTCGGGTGCG
>JAAGVU020000089.1:454442-472068 GCA_011763525.2 Mormyrus iriodes | reverse complement strand
AAGATGGGGGTTTATTGGGTAGCTGTAGCTTTGAGACCAGCACAGAGGTTGTATGGGGTCTAAACCCGAAGATGGGGTTTATTGGGTAACTGTAGCTTTGAGACCAGTGCAGAGGCCACTTTGGAGCTACCACCAGCAGCAAGTGGAGACCTGAGGACTTCTGCATCGGCCTGAAAAGTGCACCCTCACTTTGGAGAAATGTACAAATAAACTAGATTAATGGCAGATTTGTCACTTAGAACAATCAAGGCAAAGCTGAGAGCCCCCAAAGACATTTAGGACTCTGAAATGTAAGACACGGGGTCACGCCTCCGGCCGTCACACCTGGCACAGAAAACATAAACATCTCTGTGTGACGTAAATCCTTCACTTTTTCACTGGGAGATCAGGCTAAGGAATTTGTGCCATTGAGAAGTGTTTCCATTCCTCGAGGGCATTCTGTTTTACATTTTGTATGTGTCTGATCTTTTACTATGGAAAGCATCCCAGAATAAACTCTGCCTTCTTTGTACACAATAAAAAAGCATTCCCTCTATATTTAAGTTATAATATTTTAAGTAAGAGGGAGGACATTAGCACAGTGCCCTCATTGGTCCTCTGAACACACATCAAATCTTAAAAACTGAGAGAAGGATGTACCTCAGCACAGGGCAACAGCGCAGCTTAGTCAAGTAGCAAATGGACGTTTGACCAAAGGACAGAATATCCAAAGCCCCAGACACTGCGTCTGTGCCCTCGAGCTGGCTGCTTGTGCAGGACACAGGCGAGCGTCTTGCAACAAGGAAAGTTGTGCAGCTGCTGTATGTGAACCTGTGAGGCTGTGTGTAAAGCTGTGTGCGGCTGTCTGTGGCTGTGTATGAAGCGCCTCCTTCCCTGTCATGCCTGGCACCGCAAAGTCCACCTCCTTCTCCTGTCATGCCTGGCACTGCAAAATCCACCTCTTTTCCCTGTCATGCCTGGCACTGCAAAGTCCACCTCCTTCTCCTGTCATGCCTGGCACTGCAAAGTCCGCCTCCTTCCCCTATCATGCTTGGCACTGCAAAGTCCCCCTCCTTCCCCTGTCATGCCTGACACTGCAAAGTCCACCTCTTTTCCTTGTCATGCCTGACACTGCAAAATCCGCCTCCTTCCCTTGTCATGCCTAGAACTGCAAAGTCCGCCTCCTTCCCCTGTCATGCCTAGAACTGCAAAGTCCCAAAGTCCGCCTCCTTCCCCTGTCATGCCTAGAACTGCAAAGTCCGCTTCCTTCCCCTGTCATGCCTGGCACTGCAAAATCCACCTCCTTCCCTTGTCATGCCTAGAACTGCAAAGTCCCCCTCCTTCCTGCATTATGCCTGGCACTGCAAAGTCCGTATGGGTATAAAACGATCCACCATGATATGACGCATTCCTCCATTTCACACTTTACTGTACGTCATGGATGATCTGCTCCTTCAGGTTTTAGGAATGACCACTGGTTCAGAAGGTCAGTATAAGAACATATAAGTCATGTCACAAAACCCACAAACACAGGACGTCACATTGAAAACAAATAAAAATAATATCTGCCTGCAGAAATCTTGCTGTAAATCCAACCCAGACTTAAAAAAATAGAAAACAAAAGGAGATGCATGCAGCTCAGTGGCAGGAACGGAAACGCCTTTGGTTGTGAGAACACGCAGCACAGCAGGTCATTAGCGACTGATTTAAAAACACCTGTTTGTAATGGCCCAAAGCGTTTACTGCCAACAGCGTACTATAAATTCCCATGCTGTCATCAAGTTACAGGCCCGCATTTTATTGTCAGGCATTGGTGTCCCTTTCCATGTAAATAATAATGTCTAATAATGGCTGGAATAATAACATTTTTAGCCTTTTATGATGGCTGTTCATTAGAAACGCCCGAGTCAGCATTCAATGGCTTCCTTTCTGCCGCGTCTTTCAGCCTTTCCGGAAAGATGGCCGGCGCGCCGCTTCCCTTCTGCCGCGTCTTTCAGCCTTTCCGGAAAGATGGCCGACGCGCCGCTTCCTTTCTGCCGCATCTTTCAGCCTTTCCAGAAAGATGGCCCACGCACTGCTTCCCTTATGCCGCATCTTTCAGCCTTTCCAGAAAGATGGCCCACGCACTGCTTCCCTTCTGCCGCATCTTTCAGCCTATCTGGAAAGATGGCCGGCGCGCCGCTTCCTTTCTGCCGCGTCTTTCAGCCTTTCGGGAAAGATGGCCAGTGCACCTCTTCCCTTCTGCCGCGTCTTTCAGCCTTTCGGGAAAGATGGCCGGCATGCCGTTTCCCTTCTGCCGCGTCTTTCAGCCTTTCCGGAAAGATGGCCGGCGCGCCGCTTCCCTTCTGCCGCGTCTTTCAGCCTTTCAGGAAAGATGGCCGTCACGCTGCTTCCCTTCTGCCGCGTCTTTCAGCCTTTCAGGAAAGATGGCCGGCGCCCTGCTTCCCCTCTGCCGCGTCTTTCAGCCTTTCTGGAAAGATGGCCGGCGCCCTGCTTCCCCTCTGCCGCGTCTTTCAGCCTTTCTGGAAAGATGGCCGGCACGCCGCTTCCCTTCTGCCGCGTCTTTCAGCCTTTCAGGAAAGATGGCCGGCGCCCTGCTTCCCCTCTGCCACATCTTTCAGCCTGTCCGCCTTGCTTTATGAACCTCCCTTGTCATCTCTTGAAATTTCTCTTTAACCTTTTGTAAACAGTGGCCTTTTTTATAAGCTTTATAAGATTTAAATACTACCCCCTCTTTGTGTGGCACTGCTTGGAAAGTTAATCAACAGGACAAAAGGAATTTGTATCAGGCCCACACTTCTGTGTCGCCCCACCCCAGCAGCTTTTGAACTGCCCCCACCAGTAAACGAAGACTCACATTGATCGCTCTTTTGAAAACAAACATGGTCTATTTTGACCAGGAAGCGGGGAGAGGGACGTGGGGGCCACTGAGCTGAGCATCATCAGAGGAACCTGGGGTTAGGGTTGGGGGGGGGGGCGTGCTGATTGGCCACTGATACGCCAGACAAAGGGGGGAGGCAGTGCTACGGGAAGAGGCCGGAAAACACCCAGAGCAGGTAGGTAAATTCTGACTGCTTCAAGTGGCCTGTCAGCCCTGCCTAAAGTACCAGGGGCTTCTCATTCGCAAGGGCTGGCCAATCAGAGATGCCGCATCTCATTGCTGCCTGGGCCGCCGGCATTGGCCAGCTTGTTACTGCACAGGGCGCTCACATAAAAGTCCCTATGTGCCAAATGAGGGTCTACAATTAACAGATTAGGGTGATGGAGAGGGTGCATGGCTGGAAGGCAGGCAGTCAGAAGATGCCCTGAACCCCCCTCTTCCGACAGCCCCCCCTGCACAGTCGCCTGCAGGCCACACTGGGCAGGAATAGGCTCTGCTGGTGATGAGGGGCCAGATAATTCCACCCCCACCCCTCTCTTCCACCTTCCCTTTGCCCCCCCCCTACACACACCCTGGAGCACCTCAGAAATACCTGCTCAGTATTCTGGGAGCGACGGAGAGGGGGTGGGAGTGGAAGAGGGGGGGTGTGTGTGAGGGGGGGCACGTCTGCAGAGGGGAGATACAAAGGCTGTAGAAACAAAGCAGAACATCTGCTGGAGCGATTGCGAGTAAACATGTTTGACAATTACTGTTTACAGTGATCGTGACACCAGTCGGCCATATCAAAGCAGAGTGAGGTTTGCAGCGAGCCAGACAGCGGCCGCCGTTAAAGGCTGCCTTGCACATACGCTGCTGCCTCGCACATACGCTGCTGCCTCGCACATACCCTGCTGCCTCGCACATACGCTGCTGCCTCGCACATACGCTGCTGCCTCGCACTTATGCTGCTGCCTCTCTCTGTACTATTTGTCTGACCTGGGCTATTAAAGCATATTCATTTGTATGAAATACAATTTGAGATAATGGCTGCTATTAATTTACATGGAGTAAATCAGTTAGATTCTCCTCATTGTCCTTCATTGGCTTTTATTAATTGTATTATTTTTTTATCTCCCACGTTCATGGGAAATGAGGAACGGGGATTTTTCGACGCTTGGCTTCAGCGGGCCACTGCATGATGGGTCCGCTGTCGTGGCTCGGCTGGGCCGCCGGGCACCTTGGCTGCAGTCACTTTGGGGGATGTAAACCCACACCCTTCTGGCTCAGCCTTTTCACCATAATGAATTTTCTCCATAGTAGCTGAGCCTTCAGTTCTTATTATAAAAAATGCCTCTGAGCTTCTTTGTACGTTTTGGCTCTTTATCAGTAAACATGACTGCACTTGAGAAAATTGCGGTATGTACAGCGATACTTTATTGTGCTCTAAAAACTGTCTATTAATATCGTATTAATAGGTATTATATGTCGAGACACTGTGACCCTGTCCTGGGTAAGTGGTGATGAAAGATAATGGTTAATAATAATGATCAGCATCGGTTCGAACTGTCTGCTTTTGGTCACCTACACCTCCGGTCCCAACCCTCTACTCCGTGACAGTGTGCCCCCCCCCAAAAGTGCCCTCCTGGGAAGCCCCGCCCACACCAGCGTCACCGGGGGCGCCGGCGGGAGGCCCCGTTCGCTCAGCTGACACATGGGACGTGAGGCGGCTTCGTGTGTGAAGTAGAGAGAAGGAAGCTGTGAGGCGCGGGACGCACGCAATACCATTTGACTTCAGAATACAGCGGCTATGCGTGCTCCCGCCATTCGTCAGACACAACTCTAAGGGCTTATAACATCCAGGCAGGGTCATCGGCAAAAAAAGCAGAGTCACGAATAATCTGTTCCTAAGTCTTCCTCATGGAATTTCACTTCTAAAAAACTGTTCCAGGTACATAACACACAAAACTCATTGGCTTAGGGTACGTGGCTGCAGACGCCCTCTATGTCACCTCTATGGAGAACCCTCTATATTTTTCAAAAATCTGCATTCTTAAATCCTGGTTTCAACCAGAAGGCTACACTGCGAGGCAGGCTGCTTCCAGGTTCAAAATTTCTAAGACAGCAGTACATAAGAACAAGGTGAAGCAGGAGACACTGGGAATGGCCAGAAACCAGCCTGGTAGAGGGCGGAAGTGACTTTCTAATGCCAGAGATGTTAACATAACCAACGGCTTCTCGTGAATCGTAGGATGACATCAAGTGACCTTTAAAAAGAATGGGAAACATTAAGTGCAGGTGTGAAGTGCACTGCTAGGACAGTTTGTATCAGGCTCCTAGAAGCAGGACTGAAGACCCATAAAGCAAGGAAGAAGCCCTTCATCACTGAGAAGCAGGGAAGAGCCAGGCTGCAGTTTGCAAAAATATGTATCTTTTACACAGAAGCATTCCCATAAACTGAGAAATGAGTGAAACTGAACATGTGGCTGCGCCTCTTAAGCCTCTTCATGGTTTATTGTTAAGGCTGATTAACAGTCAGCAATGGCTATAACTGTGGCGTACACGCACACTAGCCTGTGTCTCTGTGTGTCTCAGGTATAGAACATATGATTATTATGTCACATCCTGCCTGCTTGAAATGTACTACCTTGCAGTCAGGAAAAGATCTTTCTATTAAACCTACAGTAATCAATCAATCAATGACACTGTATGTAACTTTTTTTACGTGAAAGGCGTAACAAAGCATTGTGCCTGCGATTTATCAGAGAGTACAAAAAATTAAAATAAAAGATTCAAACTATTTTGTGGTATGACCCTCTGACGTAATGGATGTGGAAGCCAACTGAGAAATACGTCTGAGGAAAAGAGAGAAACTAGCGAGAAAGGGGGGAATAAAGTGACATTTATATGGCTTAGCATTACCTGGACAGATTGTATTCCCCATATATTGTCCACTTGTGTCTCTGCAATACACGGGCCCCGGCGAGGGTGACAGCCCTGTCCATTTCACTTGAAGGGCTGTCAAACACCGATGTCGCCGCTTTAACACCCCAAACAGCAGACAAAAACAGAGAACATCTGACTTGAAGATCAGTTGGCACAAACAAATATGAAGGCTTTGCTTATTAATGTAACGTAGAGCGCCTTTACAGATCCGCTCGTAACCCTGCAAAGCTTCCCCTCCCCGTTTCCGAACATTACGGACTCCCTGGTAAGGCTAGAGATACACTGTGAGCCGAAAGTGTTAATATTGAGATTTGGATGTACTGTTTGCCAGGCATAGCGAATCGTTTCAACGGGGAACCGAGGGTAATGTTACTGGGACCGCCGAACAGTTGTTGACGCTAAATAAAACATTCATTCTGTATTTTTAAGAAAACCACACACACCGCACAATATTAAATAATGACTACTGGTGCAGAGAAATCGAATCACTTCCCGGGCAATGATCGGGACAAATTTACAAAAACCGGTCTCACATTCTGTTCGGTTCAGTTACATAATCACTCTCAACTATTTCAATTTAACAAACATTTGCTATGCTATTATTGCTGCTTTCGTGAAAGCATTTCCACTGAAACGATAAATTATATACTAAAATAAAAACATGTATTTTAATGTCATTTAATGAAATTTTCGATCGGGATTTTACAGTCATTATTAAATCAAACTCTTCGTTATTGTTACATATCTTGAATTAAGTCCTTATAAAATTATACGACGGCTGTGAGGAAATATGAACAGATAGAATTCTAATTCAATATCGTTATTTTATGTTATGTTATGTTATCTTTCGAAATCTAAGTCCTAAAAATAAAATTCAGTGTTAATAGATGTATCCAATTCCTGTATATTTCTATACATTTAATTAAATAAACACCATTTCCTGTTTTATATACAAGTAGCTAAATCCATTTCGTCGCAAAATCATGATAATGATGATTTAATTGTGTTGTTTTTGCTTCATGTCAAGCGATGTCAAGTTGAGTGTTGACTGTATAACGGAGCTCGGATTTCCTTGGTATTGGACTGGATTACTTTAAAAGCGCTTCGCTGCAAACGCTCACCAAGATTTTGGTTAATGTTTAGTGAAGCTTCTGGACCTCAGATCTTTAAAGTATATCCATCTATATCACTGACTGCTCGTTTTGTACTCGTTGACACTCAATGGGATTCTTCAAATGCATGTCCTTAGTTAGCCGGCAGAAGAAATACATATCCGGTAAAACCGTAATAAGGACCTCGAGGTAAAAGTTAGCGTATATTTTATAATAAAAAGCCGAGCTGCCGAAGCCAAGTCTGTGAGCTGATTACGTTTCCAGCAAAATCTGCTCTCTCACGCGCGCGGAGCAGTAAGTCTTTTATCACTGGGTGGCACTGGCGCTGCCTGCAGCTATTGCTCGCCTCGAGGTTAGTAGTTTCAACGGGATCCCATCATCAAACTTCATAATAACGCCGGGTTTGGCTCAGCTGCGGTGTGACCCTTTGTGATGGATCAGATATCGGGTGGATGAAAAAGTGCTCGTCTTTGGTGTGAAATAATCATGTCTATCAATTCAGGCACGAAATGTTCTTTTTTTGCAGTTGATTTGCAATTTTCTCTCGCATTATTTTTATATTTCATTGTTGACGTTCCAAAAAGGCGTAACTAAATACACAGTTTCTATTATTCGCCCCTTTGTACTTCATAATAAATTGTCAACATTTAAGCACCAGCCCTTAAACACATGTGAAACGGGTATTTAAATAATGTCAATCTGGGAACGTGTTACGTTAATATTTAAAGATGTTAATATTGCTCATGTGGCAAAACGCACCTTTAACATTTTATGTTGATTTTATTCCGTATAATTTTCTTTCTGTTTCATCATAATGGATATTAATATATAAATTCTACAATAAGGCATTTGGATAAAATATACTGGGAATATACTGGAATGACCATCTAGAAAAATTTCTTTCTATCGGTGGTTATAATAATCAACTTAATAAACGATACAATTGGGCAAAATGTTACATAGTTATGGCTCCGGTAATATCATTTTAAAATGTTGCCGTACAGCAGTCTGCATCCCACCTGCCTGCTCTCCCTCCGCTTCGCTCTTACACTTTGTTACATTACCGGGAACTTTTCTGTATGTCTATAGTCTATGTCTATGTATAGTTTCTATTTATAATTAATAAATTGTCAATTCTTTAAATAAATACAATATCTGTCATTTGTGGCAACCAGTATTATTGAAATGCTTGTCGTTTTTCTTTGATTGTTCACTATTATTGTGGTCGGATCCACGTCAGCAGTTTTACACCCCGAAGGAGCAGAGAGTTAAATTTCCGTTTAGAATTTCCTGAATGAAGCCGATGGAGACCTTTACTACCACCTCTGCCTTTAAGTTGGATGTTTTTCTTGTTGACACATAACAATATAGTATAATAATATATTATATATTCTATTCTTATATATTATATTATAATATATAAGAATAGAATATTGTAAACTCCGCTGGAAATGAACTTAGATTTCAATGCAGGATGTAGCTGCCTGAACGCTTCTGTTACATTCTTATTTGGTTATAAGAAACATTCCTTTTGATTTCAGGTTTCCCGAGTGACAAAACCTGTATTGCTCACATTTCCCAAAGATATTCCACATTTTTCATCACATATTATTATACAGTTGAATTGAGTCATTATGATTAAAATATGCGTTTGTCTTTAACTTTTCACCTTATGTTTGAATATTTCTTTGTTTCAGTCACACTGTAAGTTGCCTAACGTCAGAATCCTTGAACTCTAACGAAAATTAATGGCATCTGCAGTTTCACTGTCATCAGCCTAATCGTGTCGCGGTAACGGTGAAATTATTTTTCCAGTATGTATTCAGTTAATGTTTTGCAATGTGAGAATTACTTTCGATTACCTTAATCTAACCCCAATCCATAGCGAATTTGTCGTTAAAAGTCGCCTAAGACGGTTCTTAGGGCTGTTTTTATTTTCCTATGACGTTTGGATTTGTGTATGAGTAGAAAAAAGCAAGTTCCGATGAGACACCGAACTGTGGTTTTACAAAAAAATTATAATTATTCTGCAGTTGTTAATATTTAATATTTAGAGCTAATTTAATTGGTTGTTAACTGCATATATAAACGTTCCTGCAAAGGGAAGTAATGTGTATATTTACCATAAGATACGAAAGTGCAAAATAACTTAAGAATGTTTAATATACACTGGCAATGCCACAAAATAAGCTATTAAAAGGCGTTTCGAAACAAGCCAGAGCACCTAAGGTAAAGCACTGAAGCGCTGTGATACATTATGCAACTTAGCGGTTGCGGACGCGTCCATACAATCATTATTGGCACCAAATGCCAACATCACCCTGACAAAGATTAAAAGGTGTGGATATTGGTATGATGGCCAAAAGACAGATTTCAATTAAACGAATAATTCAGAATTTTCTTCAGCAAAATTTCTGATGGAAAAATAGAAGCGCGATTTAATTCTGAACTTTGGTGGTGCGTTTACATTGTCTGCGATGTCTTAGATTAGATTTTTTTTTAAGCTGGGACAGAGACAGCTTTCAAAGGGAGCTGATTGAAATGGCGTGTGTCTATATGTTGGAAGCCAAGTGAGGGACAAAGCCCCCGCGAAGTCATGGCCACTGAAGCAATTATTCCTCAACGCTGCATTTGGATTAGAGCAATGGAAGGAAGCATATGTTTGGCCCGGGGCGGCGCTCCCCACGCCGGGCTTTACAGAATGTGGGCAGAGAAAGCGACTGAACCCGGAATATAAACTGTATTAAGAGAAAGGGGACATAAAAGCGTTTTCTTATTAGGGCTAAGGGTGGTGGCATATATTAAGCCCCCGAAGAGCATTCTAACGTTTCGAGTGATTACATTGTTTTCTAGAACCGTTACATTGACTGTGATGATTTCGCGCCTCCTTTTTGTTTTGTGTTTTATTTTTAATGTAGAAAAAAACACATCATTCTCTATTTGTTTTCTTATTCATTAAAATCGCAGACCTATAGGACAGTTTAAACTGTTCACAGTTATATTACAGTATGATTCTAAATATGGTCATTTGATGTAGAGAAATGGGTTACGCCTACAATAATTTTGAGTAAGTCCGCTGCAACGGAGTGGGGGTGCAAATACAGTGAACGGTAGAAGCATGAATGTCGGGCAACCATGTCTTAAAAGATATTTATTCGATTTTTTTTATTCACTCCGGTTAGAGCAAACGTAGAAGGTTGTTTATGTGTTGAAATATGTGTATAATGCTGCATAAAATTTAAATTTAGGTGAGGAGTTTAAAGTATCGCCATTCTGTCTTAGATCCAGAAATCATCTCAATATGGATTAAGAACGGATGCAATCAGATTTACCTCACCTAAACTGAAAAAAATATATATCATTTATTAAATGTGGAGCACCGTTCTGTCACTTTAATTTTCTGATACATTTCGTCTGTGAACAATGTACATGGTTTATCAAATAACGTGGCCGTAATCGCATCTTCACTCTGCGGTTCTTGGCGTGTGATCTTCAAGTTTGTGTATCTATTATATAACTGTTATTAATTTAAAGGTTGTTGTCTATCTCAGAGCACTGGTCCCGCTAAGATGTTTACAACGTTCACGTTTAAGCCTAATTCTACTCTTGTATTAAAACAATATACATTTTCTGAGTAAAACAGACGGATTAACTTCCCAATAATCAAAACATAAGGCCACTAATGCCGTCTTTTCTCTGGATGGTTAACTTTGGCTCCATTTCAAATATCCACCGAGTTTATGCATTATCTCTCCCAGCATTGTGAATTGGTTTCTTAAATTAACTAAGAAAGTGACACTTCCTTAGTTTTCATAGTTAAACTTATTGACAGACGTCAGGTCGGTTTAATTGAATCGGCGCTTCAGCTCTCCCCCTCCCGCTCTCCTCCTCTCCTCCTCTCCCCCTCCCCCTCCCGTTCTCCCTCCCATTTTTTTCAAGCGGACTCCCTTCTGCCGCAGGTAATCATAAATGATTTGATGATGTCAATTTGACCTTTCTCGGCACAGGGGCCCGCGTCCCAGCGGAAGGATGAGGTCAGTCAGGGTAGTAAAAACGCAGAAAGGTCTACGTTAAAGCAGTAGATAATTAGTCACTTTACTGCTTCACTGAAAACTTAAAGGAATCACATGAGTGAATTCACGAATACCACTGGTGTCTAACCTGTTTTTAAAAATGGCATGAAATAACAAACAAATATAGATACCAACGTTACATTGTATTTAATACACGGTTACTTTGCTTTCTTAAATCTTTGTTATCCATGCGACAATATTATTCAATATAAAACACTAAATAAATGATTATTAACAAATGTGCACGGAGTGCGGGCCAAGTTACCCGGAGGTCCGTGGGGAGCCGCGGTTCTGTTTCCGTCCGGGCTGCATGTGCTTAAGACAGCTTTCAGCTTTATTTATGCTGCCAAACAGTCTCTCAGATGATAGGGCGCACGGGCGATTAAACGACAGTTCTACCGTCAGTTAATAAACCAGCTCCCCCATTAGGATTTAACATTCTTTGGACCATATTTCGGATTAAAATGAATCACTTCTCAGTAATTCCTATTGCTCAACTGCGTGTTAAATACTTGCTTTATTTGATTAAAGATAACTGTAAAGTTACGCTAACCCGCCAGTGTAATGCAATACGATGTTCGCCATTTCGTCTGTACATAAACTAATCCATTTTAACAGCAATGTTTTTAATTAATAACAAAAACTGAAGAGAATAAAATGAATTAATTAATATTTCAATTAAGACCGTGGTGGTTAGTGAAAAAGAAAGAAACTATACGCTGGTGAATTGAAGTGCAATCAGATGTAATTCATTTGTACCAAAGTAGGGGTTATGGTACAATCGGCCAAGTACAGCCGCGCACTGCGAGTGACTGCGAAACCTAGGAGCTCCTCTGTCCTTCAGATATTATCGATAAATGTATGATAAATGTATGCTGTGAGAATCATTTCACCATTACACTAAAAACGAATTATATGGCTTATCAGTCCCGTTAGAAAATGTATCGAAAAACGCGAGCTTCGTTTCTGCTTGGAGCTTTGCCTAGCTGCTAATTTGTATCTGGTAGGGAACTATAAATGAGACAATTAACGGGATACGTTAAGTATTTCGTTATGCGCAGTGGCTGTTCTCTGGTTTAATGTTTGCTCCCTCCTTTAATTGAAAACAAAATTGCGGCTGAGGTCAGGCGGGACCGCAGAGGATCGGTCTTCGGCGCGTCCTTCTCCTGTACATGAGCCGAGAAGATGCGGCCACGTCACTCAGCCTGCAGGTCGCCGTATATACACCTTATCTGTCATTATACAGTTAACCTCTTTTCGTCTGAAAACAAAACGTTGATCCGTAGCGAAGATCTAGCGGAAATTAAGGAGGTAATTCATGTAAACAGTGTTTTAGCGTCAACAATTTGAGCAGTCTTTTCAAAATTTCCCTATCACTGGAATTCTATGATTAGAACTATTAATGTGTAATGTTTGTTAAAATGTTTAATTCATCACCGCTGACTATTAAAATTATATTTATTTTGTAGTTTAATGCTCACAAAACGAATACTTAATTTACTAATTCTAAGCAAATAAAGTACTGCTGCTTTAGCCTGCTTATATAATAATACGTTTTATTCCTACATATGCAATCCAATAACAAACAGCGCAATATCACCGAAAATAATATTCGTTCGGTCGTAGGAAATGGAAATGCATAGATCCCGCAACCGCGCGTGGCTCAATAAAACGACCATTTCATAGAAAAGTGTTTCCGAACGATTTCGCGTCAAGGATAAGGCTATATCTTATTTCCTTTTATGAATCGTTTCTCTGAACTCCCGGAGTTGAAAGTTTGAGCTGGTATTGAGATTACCATTATTATTACGCATGAGGGAAATCATGGCTGCATATTGCAAATAGAAACCGTCTAGGGAGAGTTAAACTCAATTACACTAACAGTCCTAAATAAAAATACTGTCATGGGCGAAAATACGCTCTTGCACACCAACCACGGAATAAAAACAATATATGTGTATAACCATCGACATAAAGCGTATCAAATATTTATTTTCTGGGCAACAAAGGACTATAATACATTGACAGGAATGAGGAGCTGTCAGCACAGCTCCGTACAGCACAGCTCCGTACAGCACAGCTACACGTAAATCCGCCTCCAATTCAGACACTGGACACAGGCCTACGGGTGTCACGTGGCCTCAAAAAATTTCAACTCTTTCAAACAAGTTTAAAAAAAATCAAAAGACAATATCCATTTATTGCTGTTATGATGCTTCAAGGAAAGGGCAGAGGGTAAATTATAATCCGCTTGGCACATAACACATTTTCCTGTTAAACGAAAACCTGAACAGGAAACAGTTCGTCTCTCGTCATCTTGTCGGTTTTGCTGTATTCATTTTAAAATCGAATAGGAAGGAAGTACAGAAAAATGAAAGTTTATTTCTATGAGTTTGTTCAGTTGCTCCCTTGTCGCCTCGACATGCTACAGAAGGGCTGAATGAAAAGATCCCAAAGGAAAAATAAACGTGTTTGCTAACAACCGTAAAACCACAGGAAGAACTAATCGAATAAAACCCACTAAACAGGAGGCACCAGATAAATAAAAAAGCTTCGACAGACGCACCATATTTACAATTCCCATTAAATTACACTTAAATAAATATATACATACATGAACACCGATTCCCTTATATAACCGTGAATCGTGTTAGAATTCAAAATTCAAGTTGGTCGCTTTACCTTGGCGTGGAAGTCTATCACTGAAGTCATGACATGGAACTCTGTGTTTTTTTTTTCAAGTTTATTTTTCACAATACTGATAAAAATGCGTCCTTTTACTTTCTCTTCATATGGCTACAACCGTAACTGGCGATATATAAGGGCTGCTGAAATTCATCTGTCCGTCGCAGCTCATAAGCAGGGGGGGAACATCAAAAGTCCTCGAAGTGGCGGGGGCCTCTTATTATTCATTTATTTATTTATCTTCAAGCAGCTCCATCTCTTTTTCCACTTGATTATTTAATTTAATTGAAGGGGTGTCTGACTTCCCATGATTCCACAGTTGAAATGTGATAAAAGTGACGTAAAATCGTAGGATCCGGGAGTGGTCTGTACGATTTCTTGATCATTTGTATCGCTAAATATTTATAATGAACTACTTGAGCGAGGCGACTCACTTCCTGTGCTTCTCCTCTTTATCTCCACTTTTGGTGCCGTTGTCATTGTGGTTGTTATTGTTCAGGTACATCTTGTCCATGGCTTTTACGGCCTCCGTCAGATAGTTCTGTAACGCCGTGATGGCCGCGCACATTGCCGGGGTACCGAATCCATGAGAAATGAGGCTAAAGTGACTCAAACAGCTCTGAATCCCTGGCTCAAGAATAGGCTGTGGTCGGGAATTCCCCAAGGGAGTTCGGTCCTGGGAAAGCAGGTCTGTGAATTCTTTGCAGATTTGTCTAAAAGAAACACAGCGGATTTATGTCAGCGTGAGGCTTCTCCAATTTTAGCAGAATGACATTACAAAGTATGCAGTTCGCTCTTTACAATTTTGGGGACACGTGGCGCATGTTTGTACCACGTATGATTACAACGGTGAAAAGGTGCGTGATACTTTCTGACTGGTAACTGCAGATTCAGTAGGCAAACTTTTAAAATTGCCCACGACACAATCATGTGACAGCCGTGTTTATGCTTCGCTTAATGTGTCACATTAGCCGGGAACAATATCGAGTTCGACACTGTAATAACAACAGATTAACTTACTTTGTTGCCAGTAGCATGTTTTTTCTTTGGACCTGTTCGTTTGGGTCAGAATGCTGACGGTTCACATATTCAGCTACTGCCTTGGCTGGGAACTCTGTTTCGCAGACATAACCGAAATCTCTGGCAAGATGAACTGCTTCGCCTGAGAAGGGTGAAACAATGTTTCGGTACACATTAAGAGAAGTCCGCAATAAACCTCTAAATTACTGTGTGTGTTACAGACATATTGACGGAATGCCTCGAGAAACAGTGATCCCTTAAAAAGGACGTAACTGTGGTATATTGACTTAATACATTATTATAATTTAAAGACAATATACCGTGCATACAGGTGAAGACGTAATGGGTACGTGGGTTTTTTAAAGTGTACAAAGTTATGCTATGTTAAATCAAAAGACACCGAATTGTTGGGTCAATACGTTTATATATTGACCATTAATTTTGAAAAGGCTCAACGATCCGCAATCGAAATCTAATTTCAAGCGGGAGGACATTAGTCTTCTTATAGTCTTACTGGAGTCATTCAGCTGAGACATTGCGCCTTCCTATCTTCGCTTCTAATTTCCTGGACCAGTTGGGTTTTGACTGCGGCACTTCCTGACATACATTCGGGGCCTTTTTCAACGCATGAGTCATTTAGGGTTTCAAGCCGAAGCTCAGTACACCGGTGTGTACAAAACGGAGCGGATCTTCAACGGTGATATCTGCTTGGAAAGAGCACTGTGTCTCCTTACCAGATAACTGACTGCTTTTGTATACCGACCCCCACTCCCCTATCGCAACCCAATCATACATTTCTTCAGGCTTATTAACATATAATAGACTTAATTTCAATGAAGCAAAAAGGAATACAGCATCCAAGCCCTCAACTGGAATGATTAACAGGAGCCAATGAACCATTCGAGGGTTTCACCTCGACGCAAAACCCACCAAATGCCACTGCACGAAACAGCAACGTTCAATTTGCAAGCACAATGGATTTACTCTGCCGTTGCATGATACACGCTTACCATATGCCACAGTTACATAAGTTATAGAATATATTTACATTTGTTTAAAGGGAAGATCTGTCTAGTTTTCAGACAAACAGCCCTGTTTGTTATATTGTGTTATCAACATAAAATACAATAACATTTTTGCCACTGATAACACAATTAGGCTACATAGGGATATACATTAAAAAAAATCAATTTCCAAACATATCCTGGGTGGCGGTGTGATATAAGCATGTCCCTCACTCAGCAGAGCGGAACCTCGGGCCGACCATCCTTACGCTGTGACAGAAAAAGAAACATTTTCCATAGTCGCTTTGTATTGACCATAATCTAACGTTATTGTGACATATGCCTTTAATGTATTATCGATTGCACAGTAGGTGTGAAATGAAATAAAGAAAGTTTTGACTGATTCTTAAAAAGACCTTTCCGTAATTTCCGTGAACAACAAAATTGCAGACAGTCGCGCTCGCGTAACTTACCCTCTACCAGTGACGTCAGCAGTGTAACATTCGCAGCCTTGCGTCTACCTGCCGGCAGGTTTAACCCAATTTTGTCCAGTTTTTCTCTTAAGGACCTTCCACCATTTTTAGATTTAGCCCTATATTAAAAATAAAAGAAAAGGTGCTCAGCGTCCTCACCCATACAACAGACAAGAAATTCCTCATGACCGGAGATCAACGGTAGTCAGTGTATCTACATTTGTTTATATGAAACTTTAAATATGTGAGAAAAACGTTTTATCAGTAATGTCCATAGAGCATAAAACGAATGCACGCGCTCCATAAAATAACTCCAACTGCAATACTGTGTACGATGTTTCAGAGGCAACCTCTTTAAAGCAATTGTGTATTATGCACATTTATTTATATCATTCAGATTCATTAGTAGTTTTAATGTTTTAATATTTTAAGAATGTTGAATATTTGCAAAGAAAAACAGCCCAAGGCTGCCAGGATAAGACAGCGGAACAGTGTTATTTTATTAGCCTATTTTTTTAGATCTCCTTTTCAGATTCTTAAATATTACTTTGTTTACATTCAGTTTAAACATATCTCAGTCGATATTAACCACCTCAATTTTCAATTGTGTTATAAAATATAGAGTGAGTAACATGTAAGGCGGGTAGGCCTATATTGTTATCTGTTATCGATATTGTCGGTCGAGTTAAATCCCCTTGCCTTTATTGTTATAGTTAGTGTACAGATGGATGAAACCAAAGCGAGCAGCGCGAAGAGCTCACCTCCTTAACACTCCTCCCAGCAGAGACGCGTTGAGGCACTCGGGCGGAGACAGGCGTCGCTGCACTTCCGCCACCGTGACCTTGTATTTTGATGTTGAGCTGAGCAGAGACAGGCGACCCGGAACAGAACAGAATACTTCGTTGGGGTTTATCACGCCGCCGAAAAGACCGTCCTTACTCATGGGGATGGTGGAGATGGTATTGCTTGTGTTTTTAGAGAGCGAAACCGGACCTACAACGGAGAAACATGTCAGAAATGCGGTCGACATCCACACCCGCCCAAAGAATTCGAAAGAGAGGCGCTCGTACAAGTCCATCTTCTGCTATTTTCGGAAAGTTTCTTAGTAATAATATTGTTAGGGACAGAATAAAGATGAAAGGTAACTGAAAAGTGCAATGTCGTATGCTCATTTCGCGCTACTCTTCCATTAAGTAGAAGTATTAAGAAAAAACACACACACACATCTAATCTATCACTTAATCACAGTACAGTATCTCAGTACTCCCTCCCGATAAACGCGTAACGCTAAGCTGCACGTTTACATTTAATATTAGTCATATTCCTCTGCCCTAAAACCTAAAATACAACAATTTGTAACCTGCTACAAGCTAAATCTTTCCAGCAGCCTAGCAAGTCTGGGAAAAATGTCAGTTTGACTGAAACGTAATAACGATATCAATATGAAATGTACTCAATTAAACAAACTGTAATGCAT
>JAAGVU020000089.1:429035-445303 GCA_011763525.2 Mormyrus iriodes | reverse complement strand
ATATATATACATACATACACATATACACACACACACACGCACACACACACCGCAATAAGGGGATAATTAGTTCTCTGGCGCCATCATCCGACGAAAGGCTGACCTAACCGTGGAATACATCTTTGACCGGCCTCTGTGGAGGCGTCAGAAAACGCTCCCTGCTTTAATGTAGGCTAATACGCAAACGGAAGCTGCATCTCCGTTATCATTCAGGGAATGAGGGAAATAATGTTAGCAATCTGAAAATGCTCGCTTTTTTTTAGATTTTCATTAATGCTTTGAAAAAGTATTTTTAAGAATCTGACTCGGTCTTAGAATTAAAATATATCAATAGAAGCGTCATTAATACTTAAATTAGTTGCTTTATAATAAGGTTTTATATTTGTGCATAATATTGTTTTTATTTATTGCCGGACTTGAGATCTTTTAGAACAGGGGTGTCAAACTCCAGTCCTGGAGGGCCAGAGCCCTGCGTAGTTTAATTCTTTCCCTGTTCCACCAAAAATGATTCGGCTCAACAACTGAGTAGTAATTAGCACAAGGAGTTGCCAGGAGTTGAATCAGGTGTGTTAAATAAGGGGAAAACCAAAAATGTGCAGGGCTCTGGCGCTCCAGGACTGGAGTTTGACACCCCTGTTTTAGAAGATCAAAGATGTAGTCTTACGGCGTCACCTTGTGGTTGGGAAGAAAAGTAGTTTTTTTTATACTTAAATATTCTCAGTCCTATTTCAACATAATGGATAAGATGTATATCGACCTTTTATGTTTAAACTACAAAGCAAAACTTGTCGCAAAATATTAAAAATATCAAGACAAACGTTGCACAATGAGCTCTTATCTATGGGGGGGGCAGTATATGGCTCAACGGGCCAAGCCGCCGTGCCTGCGATCAGAAAGTTAAGCACGGCGTCGGCAGAACAGTCACATGGCCCTAAGCTCGCGAGGCGCTGTTGCTTGGACCCATATATACATTATTAAGGGGGGGACGAAGTAAGAGTTACGTAAAGCACCCATATACACATTATTAAGGGGGGGGGGAATGAAATACGACTTACATGAAAGCTTTATTCGTGATCATTAAATCAAAACATCACACCGATGTAATCTTGCCACGTTTATTTCTGTAAACGGCTGCAACAGGGAAACACAGAATTTCAACCAGAACTTCTGAATGTAGTCGTTGGACACGTAGTTACATTTTAAAGCTCAGTGAGTTTCACAGATAATATTTTAAGCTAAACAACAGACCTATAACCTCGCTGCCTTTTTTCATGGACAGTTGGACTGAGCTATTAGGCACAAGACGCGCTCGGTGTTTGAGGCACATGGAGACAAACGACATTCCTCCACCCCGTAAGGCTTTGCACATACAGCAGGTCTATAACGTGTGTGAAAATCAGATCCCCAAGCATCGTGCGACCCCTTCCGGCCGAAAAGTGCAGGTAAAAATGTTAAGATGTTTTTACAAAAATAACCGAAACTTTTGTTCCCACTCCAACGGTTAAGAAAATAAACTTTAAAGGCAATATATAAATTCTCCCAACTAATGAAAACAATGTATTTTTCTATGAAATATCTTAACCACGAAGATGAAAACAGGCGTTTTCACCTAAAATGTAGTCCTTACGTTGTTTACAAACATGCTTTAGTGACACTCGAATGAACGGAGTTCCCCAAGTTACAGAAGAGATGCGGCGTCGGGCGGCATTTCGGTGCGGCTCGTTAACAATGACCCCAGGCAGGAGGAAGTGCCACAGAGAGACCCCAAATTCATTTGGTAATTTTAACACAACCATTGATCTCCCAAAGAGCAGCCCTTTTCTGTCTTTAATAATGGCAGATAGCAATCCAAAAGGGGGGAAATTATATATATATATATATATTACACACAAACTACACAGCAAACTGTTCGATTTACACCAGATTTATATATAAAAGCTATGGCAGGATAGAGATGAGTGACCTCTAACTCCAGTCTGATGAGGGCAGTGCTCCACACATGGCTGTACAGGTAGCCGGACCAGAAGGTAAGGGTTACACAATGGTCACTAGACTGCAGATTTCAGACCCTGCCTTCCCCCACCAGCTCCCACAGTCACAGGCAAACAGTGAGTCCATCCATCCATGGGCCAAAGCAGGAAGTCAGATGCAGAGGTCCAAGTAGGACCAACGTCCCTGCGCACGGCCACTCCAGAGAGAGGGCAAACAAGCGGGAGAATGGTAGGAGCAGAGTCCTCACTGAGTGACATCATAAACAGCGCTGGAGTACACTACCACCCACTGAAAGTACCAAAAAAAATTACATTTAAAAATCAGTAAGGGAGGAGGGGGTGGATTTTTAATGGTTGTTGAGCCCCAGACACACCCCAACACACACATGCACAGACTCAGTGGGAGGGAAGCGGGGCCCTCAGGAGCTGGCCATGGCCGGGATGTCAGAGGTGACGCTGTCCAGCGGCTGCCAGTGGCAGCTCATGAGCGAATCATATAGCTCCTCACTGCGCTCCATGTACTGCCTGTTGAGGGCGTCCACATCCACCTTGGGGTTGGGGTCTGTGAGAGAAGGTGTACATCAGCACCGCGCATGGGCAGGGCACATCACGGCGAGGGGACGTCGCCCACCCACCTTCATTTAAACATTCAACTGAACCTTTAGTGAAAATAATTATCCTAATATTGGCTAATCCCATGGCATCACACCTAAACTGCAGATTAAACAACAACCAGCATCCAAGGACACACAGTGTTTAGTCAAACTCCCTTTCAATTTGATTGTAATATTTTTATTGTTTACGTTTTTTTTTTAAAATAGGTTCTTTTGTTTAGCAAAATAAGACAAACATGCCCTTTCTAAGCATCTCACTCGCTATCTCTGGTGCAAATAAGCTGCTGACCGAAGGCTAAAAACGAGAGTATTCAGGTTCCTGGGGACTGGAATGACACTCAGATTTTTAACGAAAGCTACAGTAAACAGGAGCAACAGAAGGAAAACATCAATAAGCTCAGCAGACAGCTCTACAAACGCCATTCAGCACGGCCTCCCCTGGGTGGGAAGAGACACATACAGGACATGGACATAGTCATTACCTTCAATGGTCTCATCAGCCTCCTCTGTAGACCCTTCGGTGTGCTGCAAGGATGGAGATCCATCATTCTCAAGTGGTTCAAACAGCCCCAAACCATTCAGAGCAAAGCACAGCGCACTATTTACCATAGACCAGGAGTCTATCACAAAGTCAGATTTCCTGCTTAGCCAGATAACTTGTCAGATTTAAGGTACCCCAGTTTAAATAGACTCTTTGTTTACTTACATTCAATCCAGACTACCTTAAATCCAACAAGGTCTCTGGCTAAGCAAGAAATCCTGCTTTGTCATACAGGCCGCAGATGCCGTTCTCCTGCGCTAACAAAGCCAAATACCAAGACCACATTCACAGAGTGGCAAGCATGGCTCAGCTGGGATAGGCACAGATCGATCACTGACACGGAGAGGGAGCAAAAACACAGCGAGTGAAGGAAAAAGCAGCCCCTACCTCAGCAGGGGTGGGAGCGTCTGTGTGCACTGGGGGCATCGGAGGCATGCCCACGGGAGGGGGGGGGGGCATCATGCCAGGGCATGGGGGGGGGGCCCCGTATGGCCCATAGCCATAGCTGTAACTGCCGTACTGCTCGTAGCCCCACTGCGGGTAGTAGCTCTGGTAGGGCTGCTGGTAGTATGGCTGCTGATAGCCATTGTAATTGCTGTAATTGTTGTAGTTGTTGTAATTGTTGTAATTGTAGTTTTGCTGATAATTATTCATCTTGTTGCTGAAAAATACAGAAAATGAGGATTATGTATGTACCAGTTTAAGGGTTTAGTTAACCGATTTAAACAAACCAATTCAAAAATGTAGACTAAAGCACAATATTTACAAATGCTATTAGAAACCATGAAATATCAACCACAAAACACTGGAAGGTGCCAATCAAACCCAGAAATATGTACATATTCAAAGGCAGGCGGCCAGCTTCTGCACCGGCCTGAACACCACATTATACTTACTAGTTACCCACTCTTCCTAAATCCAAAACAAAGTATTGTGACCAGAACCTAATCTTACTGCAGCACATCATCAAGTGTAATTTTGGTGCAGGTGGGGCCCCCCTTACTGGCTGGAGTGGGGCCACACCCATCACGGCAGAGCTTTCATTTGTTAAGCGACAGTCATGTGATTTTTCCCAGGTGCGGCCGATTCCCCACTCGGCACTCCTTAACGGACACCACTAATGACCCACCCTACTAACGCCATCAGTGATATTGCTCAAGCAGAAAGTGCCATTTACAGCAGCAAAGCTTTCAAACAACTCAACGAAAGTGATTAGTCACCTGCTGCACTCATTAAACGACCACTCTCACATTTCAGCTTGTTAGCCACTAGTACGTCGTAGCCCTGAACACATGCCGGTCCCGTGTATTGCTCCGCGCCGAGAGCGGCCCTCCCCAGAGACTCACCCCTTGTTGACGGCGATGCTGATGCGGATGGGCTTGCCCCCCAGCCCGCTGGCATTCTGGAACTCCTCCAGAGCCTTCCTTTGCTCGTTTTCATCGCCGAACTTGACAAAGCCGTAGCCTCTGTGTGAACAGAGCACTGGCAGCAGTCAGCCCCCAGCCCGGGACCACAGGCGCGGTATCATGCAAACTAGAAACACTTACAAAAAATATTATATATTTATGGAAGAACTGAAAAATGTTGTTTTACTTTTAATATGAAGTGGCATCACTTCAATTGTGTGTAGCTCTTGCTTATCCTATATGGGGAAAACAATAGTTTTAGCTGGAACAAAAGCAAACCACATTGCCACTGTAAGTCTTCCTCCATATAAATGCTACAATAGACAAGTGAAAAGCAGCAAGGAGCACTCTGATACGCCGACAGGTAAGGAGGGCACCCAGTGAAAGCCACCAGGGGGACACGCGACACCCAGGTCACGCCATCACGCTCCCACAAAACACAGACCGAAGGCGGCTTGACGTCGGAATTCCACAAATGTTCAGGGTTTGACAAAACCACACATATCTAGAGAATTCGAAGAGTGAGCCCTTTGAAACAAGGCCTGACAAAACTGTTAATCTGAAAAACAAAATTAAGTTACACAACAAAAACTATGTACGACATCCCAGGGGTGACAATCTTCAGCCTGAATCTGGCTCTCATCATGGCAGCATACTTCAGAAGAACATTCAGGTGGATTAAAGCCCCTACTGGTAATATGCATAACACTTCCTGGCTGTTACCTTGAGTTTCCATATGGATCTGTGACCACTTTGCCCCCTTTGCAGGTGGAGTACTTCTTCATGAAGAACTGATGGAGCTGAAAGTCGTCCACTTCCGGAGTAAGATCGCCGACAAAAACGGAATACTCTGGACTGCAGAGCCAAGAGGAAGCACTCTATCAGACATGCATGCGGCAATGACTATAATCTGCTGTGTGTCTAATGTCACCGGCAACAAGGACAGCTGGAAGGCACAGGGAGTAGGATCTCACAAAGCTACATACACTCCTGAACAAATCAAAGATGTAAAAAGACAAAAAAACTGCTCATAAACTCTCATTTGTTAGCTGTAGCCGTGCTGTAAAGCACAGAAAGCTGAGTATAGCCAGTTAGCTTTATTTGGCTCCCTTTCCACCTACTGTACAGTAGGTCCAAATGAGGAGGAAGAACATGGACTTACCCTGCCTCTGGTCTTTTGCCATATGTCGCAAAGTTTAACTTAAACTTTCGGGGCTAAAAAAAAGCACAACAGAAGAAAAGGGAGATCAGACCCTCACAAAAGCCGGACAGGCACTGTAACGTCACTATGGCCATTACTATGAGATATAATCCGAGAGTATGGAAGCGTTCTATTAGTTACATATCTCTGCCTATCAGTACAGGCTTTCCCGTTCGGCAGTAAGTCCCTAACAGAGCTTATTCGGCAATCTTCAGACATAGTAAATTTACAAAGAGCCGCAGCCACCATTAATCAGTGGAAAAACTTGGAGCTTAACCTGTCTGTCAATAAGTACTGCTGACCTGCATACTGTACCTTTAAACACCAGGGAGCGCTCCACAGTTAAACAAGATAAAGTATTACTGAAGGAAACACAACTATTTGATGTCATCAAACAGGCAGGTCGGGCCTTTCCTCCAGCAATACTCACCGGATTGGATCCTGGAACTAACTTCCCGTTCAGCCTGAGAACACAGCGGTCAACACTGGCTTCATCTGACATTTCCACAAAGCAGTAGCCAGCAGAACCACTACAAAACAAGGATTGGACATTTCAGGCTCATTCAGACTTGCTGAAAGGGAAACTGAGAGATTGAAATGAACGCTGAAATATGACAGCAATATGAATATACAAATACATGCAAGGTGTGTCCTCTAAGACAAGAATGTATGTTATGTATAAACGAAAACGGCTGCCTACCCAGTTACTCTGTGACTTATAATTTTAACCCCACAAGCAGTCTCGCCCATGGCACTAAATGCTTCTTTGATAAAATTCTCATCCATGTAGGGGTCCAGCTGAAAGAAAAGCACAGGTGAGAGTGTCTTAAAATCACTCTACATAAAATCTGGACTTTTACACATGTATAGAACCACATGCTTCAAATAAGTATGTTCCAAGCCCGAACGTCTGTTCATTTTTACATAAATCACACAATTACAACAAACATCTACAATGCGTAACAGCACTTTATTGATACGATAACGCGCACGGCTGTACTCTATTGGACGGGGAAGTCTCGCTTTGCAGCACCATCGTCCTGTCTGCACGTGAGCTCACAGCTGCGGAGCGAGGCCTGGCGCGCGACACACAGGCTTTTGGGCACGAGGGCGCTCGCGCGTCTCCCCGCCAACATTTCATTTTACACGATTTACATGTAAAATAATAAAATTGTTTCCCGGTCTGTCACAAGAACTGGTTACCATATTATTTCCCAAGTTATTATACAAGTCAAATAACGTATTCAATAACAAACTAAGTAACCAAAATGAGTAAATGCGACAGATTAAAACGAATGTGGGGTAGGAATATAAAATCAATGTTACGTAAAAGTAATAAATCTAGTAGTTTTGATACCAGGAAATGTCACAAAATTCAGTCCGTTGTAATTTCTTAGCAAACGTAACTCGTCGTCGATAGCCATATGGTACAACGTTTAACGACGGCATTTATTATTATTTTTTACAAATAAAACAGTAATTACGTACATCCCCCATCCACAAGCTTGTCATCCGGTTAAACATGCTGCTGTGTATCCACCTACTTTAATGTCTGATAATTATAAATTACGAAGAAGGGACAGACGACAAACTGCTCTCTGCTAACTGCCGACAACGCAATGGCTTCCAACACCGCCCCAGTTAATCCGAACGGTGTCCTTCCTCCGCCTGCAAAATAAGTTACTTGCTTCACATTTACTGTCTTTATCAGTTAAGTATTTTTTATTTAAATATTATATAAAAATGCATTGTAATTTCCTAACGTGATACAGTTTACTTAAAAAACAGGCGTATCCTTAGCGGCCTCTGCCGGCGCCTGACCTGCCGCGTGAGGGAAGCCCCCGCGGAGAAGCATGGCGGACGCGCTGCGCCTGGTGGCTGGCAGTTACGAGCAGATTGTTTTTGGCTATCGGGTGCAGAAAGGCAAAAAGGTACGTGGATGTGTAATTCATACGGGTGCTCGTTTATCTGGACACACTGAAGCTTACGAGTGCCGTTTGGCCTGGTTTGTCCGGAGACAAACTTCGTATGGAACGTCGGTTTTTATTTTGTTGTTGTGCGTAGAAAATTTTAAGCTTTCAGTTTTGACATCGACAAAATATCTGGGTGCTTGGTAACTTAATAATTACTGAAAATAAGAATCGCTTAACCACTGTATAGTTCCATCGGTATGTCTTGTGCAGGAATGGACGCTAAAGGCGGACTTCACTCACCATGCTCACACAGCATCCTTGTCTGCCGTGGCCGCTAACGAGCGGTACAGCGCGACTGGCAGCAAGGACGAAACCATCCAGCTCTATGATATGAAAAATAAAAAAGAACATGGAGTCTTGCTCCATCACAATGGTGAGCTATACCTGATATAGCCGTGGCGCCGATCAGGAAATTCCGTGAATTCATATGCGTCCTTTTACCAGTATCCCATAATCACTTATTTACATGGTTGTCGTGGAAATGAAGTCTATCCTAGTTTGTATCACATGGCAATATGAGACACTGGACACTCTGGACGAGATGCCGGCCCTTCGCAGGACACGCACACTCAGTGATGCAGTTTGGGCAATTTCACTTAGATACAGTATTTTTAAATTATTATTTTTGATTGTGGTTGGATACACATTTAAACGTGGAGAACATGCATACTCTACAGCCACCAAGGCAGGATTAGAATCAAACCCACAGTCCGGGAGAAGGGAGGCTGTAAGGCTTCTCAGTGAGACATGCTTTCCTTGTTTATGTCTAGTAATATATTCAGTAGTGTAATAGAATAGTCCCTGGTCATGGTGTTTGTCTTTAGCTAAAGCAGAACATGCATCAGGGATCAACACTTAACTTTAATGAACTTTAAGCTTTCAGTTAATTTAACTACAGTGCCACCAAATTGATGCTCAGTGTCTGCCTTAGTTTTTATTAATATGGGTCTGACTGTTTGGACAGGTACAATTTCCTGCTTGGAGTTCTACGGCACTTCTCACCTTCTCAGCGGAGGAGAGGATGGATTGCTGTGTGTATGGAGCACCAGGAAGTGGGAGTGCCTAAAATCCATCAAAGCTCACAAGTGAGTTTGTCTCACAGCCCACATTTCTGAACACCCCAGGAATCAACTGTGCTAGTTCTTTGCCATCTTTGATAGATTTAACTTCGGGAAGAAGTTTTTGGGAACTGCGAAGATAAGAATTCTTTTTCTTGTTTGTCAGGGGCCAAGTGTCATTTGTGTCTGTCCATCCATCTGGAAAACTTGCTCTATCTGTGGGAACTGACAAGACACTCAGGTAACTTTATTTTAGCAACCTTGTGCCCTGATGCATCTCACCAGCGTATGAGTAGCTAATGGAATTGAGGTCCCACAGCAGCTGTCTTTGGGCTATATTTAAAAAGTGTGCCAGTAAGTACCAGTAAAGCCACTTTCTATGCAACACATTACATCTACTGATAAATTTATGTTAATAAAACATCGAAATAATGAAGATCAGGTCCCAACTCTGATGACCTGCGTTATTTTTATTAGAGCTGCACCGTGGGTTCAGCATCGATGTTTCAGTACTGGGCATTCGTCAGTGGAAGCCGTCTGAGTTCAGTCCTGACCTTTTGTTTTGATTGCATTGCACTGTCTTTGAATTGATGGCATCAATGATCTGAGTGCTTTTAGTATTTTTCTGTACATTATTAATAAAACATCAGCTCAGCACTAATCACTGAAATGTTGGCACGTCTCTTTCCTGGACCGCTATCATTGCTTTAGGACCTGGAATCTTATAGATGGGAGGTCAGCTTTCATCAAAAATATTAAACAAAGTAAGTTGTAAGTTTTATTACTCACCGGATTGTTGGCTTCAGCCTTTGATCTTGAGAATTAAAATCATGCTCCTTTTTTTCTTTTTGTTTTTTAGATGCTCATATCGTCATGTGGTCTCCTGCTGGAGATAAATATGTCGTGGTTGTGAATAACAAAATAGACATTTACAACCTGGAGACTGCCACAGTGATAGGGACCTTCTCCTGTCCAAAGAGGATCGCATCCATTACATTTCTAAGTGTAAATGCTTGTCTTTTCGGTTTCTTCTTCCTACAGTTATTACGTTGTCTTGCATTGTTTTGAGAATAATTTGTATAATTGAAACTATTCATATATTTTGTGTCTCTTAAGTTTGTATTTTTCTGTAACGTTATTGTTCTAATTATTATTGTACTTTTTTTAGAGAGAATGTTTTAAAAGATGTTCTCTTCACAGTGCTCTGTTTTACTTTCCCTGTTAGTTGTAGTAGCAGCAGCATTAAATATTCAGAGCATTTTATGTGATGTTAATTTTGCAAATTAAGCGTTTTTGTCTCTCAGAATTCAGTCCTTGCAGTCGCTGGAGATGATGATGCAGTGAGACTTTTTGATATTGATTCTAAGAAGTGTGTCTGTGAGTTTGTCGCCCATGAGAACAGGTATGGACTTTTATCTTTGTGTCATTGAAAGGAAACAAGTAAAAAGTCTTACACTGGTTCAGTGTTTTGCAAACATTTATTCCCGCATCTCATGCCTGTTATTTCCTGAATGAAAGTATTTTATTTAAACTTGTTCTTTAACAGAGTAAAATCACTGGACAGTTGTACAGTGGGCGATCTTTGTGTCCTTGTGTCAGCATCAAATGATGGATTCATCAAAGTCTGGAACGTCAATCTTGAAAAGGTGATGTACGTATTACAATATCATGTTACCCTAGGCAGTGTAAATTCACACCAGCGGCGGCATTAGACCAGAGACACAGCTTTCAGATGTAAGAATACGATCGGTTTACAGCGTGTTCTGCATTCAGCACTTGTGCGTGACAGTAAGCTCTGCATGGCAGCTCCAGTGAGAGAGTGTGTTCCCCTTCTAGGTGGCGGAGGCTCCAGCTTTGCTGGGGAGGGTGAACACCACTGCCAGGCTAACCTGCTTGGCAGTTTGGCAGTCGGACCTGCAGGGGGAGTGCACCACAGAGCAGGATGTGCTTGCCGTCACCTCCCGAGGTAGTCTCCACTCATGTAAAGTACTCAGTGATAGCTCTTCACTATTGTTCTACTGGGATCATTTGCAGGCACCTCACAAAATTCCTTTTATATTTCTGAATTTGAAACCATTTCAAATTAAATGATGGCATTATCTCAGTGCTTGTGTAAATGTTCATATTGTGTTGCTTCTTTATCTATGCTTTATAATTGTATTAAGACAATATTTTTTTTGCCTATGATTTTGACAACTTTTTTAACCTAAAGGGTGTTAAAAAAGGGGTGTAAACTATGGGAAACCGCAGCACTAACATTCAGATTCGAATCAATTTCTGATGCCGTCTTTGCTTTAGCATCTACGACAGCAACTCGGCTCAAAAGGAGACAGTCAGCGCTCACAGAGGAAGTGATCGTCGAGGAGCCCAGCTGCACAAAAAAAGTGAAAATGGGGGGTGGTGAAAAGAAAAAGAAGCAACAAACCAATAAATAATCTTTTCAAGTTTAATGAATCGTTTGATGTCTTTATTACAAGCAAATGAAGTTGTCAGGATGCAGAGACGCCCTTTTCCGTCAGCGGCTGACGCGTCGGCGAGCCGTAGCATTATGTCGCTCAGACTTGGATAGTTCTTTTCAGTTTGATGCCGTGTTGTACTCTTGGTGCCAGTCTGTGCTGAAACAGGACTGTAACAGAGCTTGGGCAGTTCTGAATTCCCATGTGCTCTGACATCGCGATGGTCCGTCAGGGAATATTTCAGAGGGCTACACGCACCGAAAGCAGCACCTTCTGAGGGTCTCACGCGGCTGTAAAAGCCGAAGGTATCAAAACTTCCAGTCATGTTTTTATTATTATTTAAATAACAGGTGTACAGGCATAAATGTTAACCACTGTTACGATAAAGAAGGAAAGCAACCTTTAACACAACACGTGCGTAGCGTCACCCTTCCTGTGTCAGGTTACCCGTGGGCCTTGCGAACGTCACTTCCGGAGTTTGACTTCCTGTTTGTGAGGTGTGGGCGATCGAATACAACCCGGAGTTGTATCTCCACCGGTGTTTAATAATTTTGACAGTTTAAATCGACTATTACTTGATCTTTGTGAGTAGAACATATATGCTGCCTAGTTTTAGATAGCTTCTAAAACGAATAACGCTAAACGGTCTGATCGAACCTCATATTACTACATGGCTAATGCTCTCATTCCGACCTGTCTTTCGCATCTACATACGAATCTCAAGTAAACTGACAATTAAAAATGAGTAACTACAGGGCTACACTGGTAACTGCTTATTAAGTGTCAGAAGAGATTGCATTTTTCACTGTGGTGTACTTATTTGTGTTGTTATAGCAGCTGAATGTGTCGTACTTTTCGGCGACGAAATGCCCGTTGACTGGATGGGATACGGATACTCCGCTCTGATTGTGGTCGGAGGCGTTGTCGGATATGTTAAAGCAGGTAATATTTCCCTGGGTGATTGCTGTCATGGCTGTCTTTGTCGATGCATACTAAACGTGATGGTACATTATAATCCCGCACTGTAACTTCCTGGACTCTGTCCGATCGCTCTTATCGTATTGTGCGTGTTGCATTGTCTGCTAAGCCAGAGACAATTTCCACCTAGTGTATGAATATAACCATCTGTGTTGGTAAACGGTTATGTGACTAAAGTGTAAATTACATATCCTAGCTAGATCATGAGTGGTCTAGGTCACGTTCAAAATCAACGTGTATGGGTTTATATTTTTAAATGTAAATTCCATTGGTTTCCTGATGAATCGTGTTGCTTGTTTCCCCGTGCACGTCGCCCTGCCGGCGGTAGGCAGCCTCCTCTCTTTGGCTGCAGGCCTGCCCCGATGAATCGTGTTGCTTGTGTTTTACCCGTGTACGCCGCCCTGCCGGCAGTAGGCAGCCTCCCCTCTTTGGTTGCAGGCCTGCCCCGATGAATCGTGTTGCTTGTGTTTTACCCACGTACGCCGCCCTGCCGGCAGTAGGCAGCCTCCCCTCTTTGGCTGCAGGCCTGCTCTGGTGAATCGTGTTGTCTGTGTTTCCCCACGTACTCCGCCCTGCCGGCAGTAGGCGGCCTCCCCTCTTTGGCTGCAGGCCTGCCCTGATGAATTGTGTTGCTTGTGTTTCCCCGTGCACGCCGCCCTGCTGGCGGTAGGCAGCCTCCCCTCTTTGGCTGCAGGCCTGCTCTTCGGAGGCTTCGCTGGATTTGGTACCTACCAGATATGTCAAAATCCAAAGCACGTCTGGGTTTTTCTAGGTGAGTAAATGGAGTTTGCCTCTTTCCGGAACGCAACCTATGCAGCATCATTAACCCATGTTAAACCTTTGTTTCTGCAAAGCAACCTCGGCAAGTCTAGTGGGAGTCATGGGATTCCGATTTTTAAACTCCGGCAAGTTCATGCCCGCAGGCCTCATGGCAGCGGCCAGGTACTCCGCCTACTGCCCCACATTCATTCAGGCTGCTTAGCATGGCTATCGCTCTACCTGTGTACCATAAGGTATAATGAAATTAAAAGCTTGAAGTGGTTTTTGCCCTTTTTCTATCATTGATATTTTTCTTACATTGTAACAGTCATGCAGGTCAGAAGAGTGCATTAGTGGCTTTTCACCCAATCACTAGGCACCACTCAGAAACTGTCCTTTGCTTGCTTTGTGTTTAATCATTAAAACCCATTTTCTTTTCTGTTCCAGTCTGCTGATGTTAGGTAGGACTGGACTAGGCATGTTACAGAGACCCCATGGGCCATAGTGACTATCAGCAGAACCCTCCGGATCCTGTGCATACAAAAGGAGATACTTTTCATGGTGTAACTGACCAATGAAGTATACCTAGATATTCTTAGAATGAACTATTTTCTTATTCCTGTATGTATTCTATGGAAAATAAATTCTCACCTTTTCTATAAAGCATTTTGCATTTTGAAAGCTTATTGATTTCATATTATTTGTTGTCAACAGTAATATTCATGTTACTATGTTACTAGCAACAAGATACAAATCATAATGACTATTAAGCCACATATCGAAGGATTGGATTTTATCATGTGGCCTGTGCTCATTCACACAAAGCATTAAACCATCTCCACCAGGCTGAAATTGGGAAACTATTGCAAATTTATTGTTCAAGAAAAATTATAAAAGTATGAATGCACAAGAGGAATGTTCCCCATTAGAAGTTACTATGTAAAACCAAGTAGACACATGTATGGCATTTTTGGTTTTTAAAAATAAATCTAAAATGGTCATTTTATCATTATATTTAAGAGAATGTAATATATAAGTAAAAATACAATGTATTTAAAACGAAATAATAAAAATGTTACCTTCTGCTTTTAAAGTAGTTTACTGGAAAATTAAATCTATATTCTACATGAGAAGTATACAAGGATTCTAAAATATACCGTATTACAGAAACTACTGCGATGGGACCAGCAAATAACCCAAATTTAATGTCGGGCACCCCTCTGTGTTTAGATTACACTCTTGTATTTTGCATGTATGTCCAAACAAATCTAACCTCATTTTTGCTTTTATATCTGACAGGGAAATCTATTGGATTAAACTTTTAATATCTAAAAGCCACATTAGTATGCTTGGTAAATAACGTACCTTTGCATGTAATAATCTATAGACACTTTCTGTACAGGGATAATAGCAACACCCAGATTACGAATGCCCAGTTCAAGGCAAAGTCCTCCTCACCTCACACAGGTTTTCCCACTTGGAGAGGCCTGCGTGTTGTTGCCAAAGTCATGGGAAGTTCTGGGGGATCACAGTGCTACCGATGGCTTCCATATTTGGCAGCCCAGTCTATTCTTCCGTGGACAGGTTGTACTGGAGCAGCTCTGGACAGCAGGCCCTTCCCTGGTGTGGCAAAGCTGGTCCCTGGCATCTGCAATTTGGGCGCTTTCATTTTCCAGCCTTCATATTCTGTTGCAAAACAGAGGCACGATTAGCGTGGCTGAGGCACCCCCAGATCCTGGATCGTAGTGGCAAGCTCTGCACATTACCTTCAAACCCAGCTTTATTGGATGGTGATTTTAGCTTTGATGGTTTCAGTTTGATATTTCTAAGAGCAGCAGTGGCAGAAAGGTCAACTGAGAGTGGGAGAAAAGAGAGGCAGTTACAGGGAGGCACAGAGGCTATCAAGGAGGCAGGATAAAGGAAAGGCATGCACAGCCGAAAGGAGGACCGTCCTCAGTGAAGAAAGAAACATCGCCAGAGTGTCAGGAAGAGACACGGAGGCAGGATAAAGGAAAGGCATGTGCAGCTGAGAGCGGGGCCATCTGCAGTGAGGAAGGAAACATCGCCAGAGTCTGGGGATGTGACACGGAGGAAGGAAGACCTCTTACTCGCAGACATGCCACCCAAAGGATCCAGGTGAAGCCGCTGTCCTGCAGATCCAGCTTCTTTCTTCTGAAACGATGTGATGTAACTGCCAGCCGGGTTGAAGTTTGTGGTCACGAAATTCCCTATACAACATGGACATTTCATAGAATTTTTACTTGTTACAAAACTAATTTTTGATCCAAAAATGACACTTAGAACTGTGTTTTTTCAAAAGTTTGCACCAGGTATGAATTACCTTTAAGATGCTGTACTTGGTGTAGAGTTTTTTCTTTTAACGCATGTTTGTTTGAGGGTTTTGTTACACTCTCTTCTGTGCATAGAGGAGGAGAAGAACAGAGGGGTTGAAGAGGAACATGAGAGAGAAAAACAGTGGAAGTGAGAAGGCAGAAAGTAAGAAGGATGAAAGGAAATAAAGATGGGGAGAGCATGGTCTGGGACAAATCTGACTTTAGATGGAGACACCGATCTTGAAACACCTGAAGCTACAACCTAGGGGGACACCTGAGCTTTTTGGCGGCAGCCCAAAACCCCCCTCCCGTTCTCATGAATAAACAATCAAGGGAACCCAGATAGGGGTTTTGTGTCTGTCTACGTACTGAATGAATAAAACAAGCTCTATCTCTGCCAGGAACTGCCACTTAAGCCCATTCCAGACAGCACTGAGAAGAATTAGTATGAAAAGGGATGCAGGGAAATTAAGAGTGTGAGACAGGAGAACATGATCAACTTCAGAGCTTAAATCTCAACTACAGTGGAAGCAACTGCACGTGAAAGAGGCCTTTACCTGCATTGACCCTGGTAAGTGAGAGTGTGGGTTCAACAGGCCGAAGCGGCTTGAGGAGTAAAGCGTTCCCACCATCCCAGGGATCATTGCCCGAGTCCTTGTTCCCAACTAATGATGTATTCTTGGGATTCACTCCTAAAATGAACAGACAAGTCACTACTTCTCTATTACAAGGCAGAACACAGGCAATCAAAAAGCAAGTGTTCAGCTAAACATGTAACAACGTACACCAAGCCTACCAGACAACTCTTACAGTGATTCCTAGTTATAACCAGATCATCAGATGCTTGGGTACTCTTGGTATGATAATCGTATCATCGGATGCTCAGGTATTCTTGGTATGATAACCGGATCATCGGATGCTCGGGTATTCTTGGTATGATAATCGTATCATCGGATGC